>JAUMHF010000012.1:105910-123978 GCA_032359275.1 Microctenopoma steveboyesi | reverse complement strand
GCTCCTCCATCACAGTCTGGTTTGGAGCAGCCACTGCACAGGACAAACACAGACTGCAGCACACAGTCAGAGCTGCAGAGAAGATCACTGGTGCACCTCTGCCCTATCTTCAGGACCTGTACACCTCAAGGGTCAGAAAGCGGGCAGAGAAAATCATCACAGACCCTTCAAACCCCGGACACGACCTCTTCCAGCTTCACCCCTCTGGCAAACGCTACAGAGCCACGTTTGCTAGAACAACCAGACACAAGAACAGTTTCTGTCCACAGGCAATATCTGTTATAAACAACTGACTGCTGCTGCTACATGGACACAAAGTGCACTAAACTCAGCACACACACACACACACACACATTCACGCACACACACACGCACACACACATTCACACACACACACACACACACACACACACACAAACACACTGTCTTGTCGTTCTGTCTTGTTACAATTTGTCTTTAATTTACTGTATGTGAAAAGACCAAAGCAAATTCCTTGTATGTGCAACATACTTAGCGAATAAAGCTGATTCTGATTCTGATGAGTCCACATCAGACCTGTCACACTTGGACCAGATTATCAGACCAGGGCCTATTTTAAATTAAAATGTTAAAGTCCAGTATTTGAGGGTCTGGTCTGACCTGCACTCGAGGAACCACTGTCGGATCTGGTGCTGCAGAGACTCTTTCATGTCAGTCCCCTCCACATCGAGAACTGACTTCTTGATGTGGAGCTGGACTCTCTGATACTCCTCCTCATTCTGATCCTGGATCAGCTTCAGTCCTGCCGAGACCATCTGGGCCTGAAGCTGAACTGGACCTGGACGAGGAAGCTGAAGAAGCAGAAGAACTTTAAGGAACCAGAATCAGGAGGAACCAGAATTCTTATAAATAAATAATATGTATATTTATATAATTAAAAAACATTGTTTAAACATGTTTTTCAAATGTAAATATATAAATATATTAAAGATAAAAATAAAACTTTTATTTGATAAAAACCTTTAAAAACATTTAATGTGTTTACACACATCTGTAAATCTACATTAAACTAAAAAGACTGAGGTGTATGTGTGTGTGCGTTTGTCTCTGTGTGTGTGTGTGTGTGTGTGTGTTGTTACCATTCCCAGAAACACCATCTCCTCCGTCCGTTCCTGCTCCGTCTTCTTCCTCTGGATGAATCCTCTCCACACCTGAAACATCACAGGTGAGTTTCTACCTGAAACCACATCATTAACTCTCTGAGACAAAACCTTCAAACCTTCTGGATCCGGATCGCGGCCTGATGTGGGTCCAGGTCTGTCGGTTTCCAGGTGAGAGTCCTGAAGCCTCTCTCTGATTGGACCAGCTCGTTGGTGACCTGAGCTCTGATTCGTCCCTGCCGAGCGCGCTCAGACACCTGCAGCAGATAAACGGCTTCTTCCAGACTCAGACTCTGGACCCGCGACGACACCTGGACCAGAAAAACTTTAATAAATGTCAAACTTTTTTAATTTGTCTCAAATCTCAAATGTATCTAATTAACTCTGAAATGTCTGCATTACAATAATAATAAATAATTCATATTGATATTTTATTCTTGGTCAGACCATTTTATCCCGTCGTCGATTCTCCAGCATCACGTCGACGGTCATTTGTTTGTTTCTCTCTGTGAGGAAAAACTGAGGGACGGGGACCTGCAGGTCTTTCTGAAAACCACATCGGAACACGTTTACAGGTCAGACTCCTGACATTGAATAAAGAACAGGTGAAGAGTTGGTGGTTTGTGGTTCTCTGAACTCACTGGGGTCATCTTCAGATCCAGCAGCAGTTCGTCAAAGCAGTGGAACTCGGAGCCGTCCAGGTCCACCATCTGGGCCTTGAGCTCCAGGAGTCGACCCATCAGCCCCTCTAGGATCATCCGGACCCCTCTTCTCCTCTGGGGCTGGACCAGCTGCTCGTAGACCTCCACGAGATTTTGGAAGATCTGCAGGTACTTCAGGTAAAGGACAGCCCGGTCCTGAAAGTCCTGCAGTTGGCCCCTGTGAGGATCAGGAGGATCTGCAGAAAGCTCATGTTGGATTAGGTCACGGAGACCTCTTTCCGTTACCGTCCATTTTCTGAGACAAATGAAAAAAGGAGAAGAAGAAAAGGAGGAGGAGTCATCAGATACCAGAGGTCAAGGAAACTAAATCAGAGACTTTCACCTCGTTTTTAAATTTTCTTCTTTCTTGGTGCAAAGCATTCTGGGAAACGAAGTTTAAACTAGGATTTAGGAGTCCAGGTCCTTAGAAATCCGGACTCCGAGTCAGTTCGTTGTCATGGAAACACCAACACATGAAAACCTGCTCTCGTTTTGTGAAAGTTTTAAAATATTTTCAAAAACTTTCAATGACTTCACTTTCAGGATTTCAAGACCGAGACGCGACTTTGTCACAGTTTGTATTGGATTTAAAATCAGTTTATAGAATCTGAAGAGATGATTCATCAGAAATCACTTTACCTGCGTGACGTCATGGCGGAGCGGAGACACACCTGCGGCGGTAAACGTGCGTTTACCGTGAAATTCTTCTCTGCGTTGTCTGACCGGGATCAGTCACTGGTTTCACTGGTTTCCATCGTCTCTGTCCACAGCGGAGCGGGGCGATGATGCGCATGCGCTCTGACCTCACCGGGTCCAGATTTATGACGGAAGTTTTAATCTGAAAGGGCTCCTACTGTTTCTATGAGAAATCAAAATGTTTTCTATTTTTATGTATGATTTTATTTTATTTGTGTTTTTATTTTGATTATTTTTAGGTCGGCTTACTTTTCTATGTTAAATGTTTGAGTTATATTTAATAAATTCTGATTTTCAAGCGGATTCATTTAATAATTATTTATTCTTGATCATTTCTCATTACTTTATGTATTTATTTAAAATTTCATTTCATTTTGCAGATTTATGCATATTTTTGCACACGTAAAAATTATTTGTTTCTTAAGTTTGTTTGTCTCAGTTCGTCCCCGCACATTACTGTTCCAGATGTGACGTCACGTAGCTTTTGTTTGCGGGTTCATTGAGACCTGCGGTGTTTTTGCGCATCCTGCATCTGTATTGTCCTGCAGCTGAAGCCGCAATAAATCAGCGCAGATGGAGCGGGGCAGCTCCTCTGTGGGCGGTTCTCCTCCTGATCCTTAAGCCGCAGCGTGTAGACTGGACTCCGCCAGACTCCTCGGACCGCTGCAGAAACTGGACTCTTCTCCGACTCTCTGCTCAACCTGTAAGTTCTCTAAACGTCCAAGTGTTGAAATCAAACGTTGTTTGTTTCGTTTCACTGTCGCAGTTCAACCAGACTCCGTTTAGAAAAGTGTGGTTTTAGTTTGTTCTTTGTTTTTTAGAATAGACTTCGCTCTCATCTTATTTTAAAATGTTTATTACAGTAACACCACTTCATGCTGAGATGGACTCTTATGAACCTTTGTGTTTATAGCAACGAACATTTTTCATCTAACACGTTATTAAACCAAAACAAACCTGCAGAAACATCTGGTTCATTCTGTTCTGTCTCCAAACCCCATTAAATAAATAAGTGTTTTTATCTGACAGGTGTTGGTGTTAAATTAAGTAAACTTTCACCATGAATCATAAAAGTCACGTTACTCTTTAAAATAAATAAATATAAAATAATAATTCAGTAAACATCAGATATTCTCAGTGAAATTAGATGAAACTAAAACTGATAACGTTCACGTTTGTAGAAACTTCTTACAAGTCCGAACACAATAAAACATTTGTGATTTAGTCTCTGTGCACTTTAAAACCTCGGTGACTTGAGAAGTTTGTGGTTTAACACAATGTGTGTGTTTGTGCAGAGAATCCTTAAATTCACTGTTTGCTCCGCGGAGTTTGTCACTGTGGGAGTTTTATGGCTCTTTGAGGGTAATGTTGGGTTTATGGTGCGTTCAGGAGCCTCTCAGCTTGTGTCTCCCGTCAACAAAGCCCTTATCTGACAAACTGGTTTCAACATTGAATGGCAGCACTGGTCCCACTGTATGTATGAGCTCCTTACCATGAAGCGGGAAATGTGCGGGACTCACACACTTTATTATCTGAGGTTTTACCCATGGAGGATGTTAAGAAAAATAATTTTGAATATTTACTGATAAATAATTCACTTGTATTTGTTTAGTCCTAAACTGTTTCCGTGATGATTTCAAGTCACACTGCTGTAACCTGATTTAATAAAAAGGGACGTCATCGTGTAAGAACGTGGATTAAAAAAGAAAAGTATAAATATTGTAATCATTAGTGAGGATTTTATGTTTTTTTTAGTTTCAGGCTCACTTTAAAAATGAGTGTGGACATTTTATTGGTGATTAAGACTTTTATTGTGTAATAAACCATGTAGATGTTTTGAGTTTCAGATTCTGTGAGTTAAATTTATTTTCTTTAAACTTCGTTCTTTAAACGTCCACAGACGTTAAACTGCTTCTGACTGAAGCTCTAATTGACTCATTGTGTCAGGTTGGCAGTAAACTTTTATTTTGAAGGTCGTGACCTTTCTGTCTAAAGCGTCCTGTTGAGCGAAGAAGCAGTAAAACTTTTGTTTCTTGTCGTGCAGCTGTCTGTGTGTGTCTCACGGCTCAGGTTCCTCAGTTCAGGTCTTCAGAGACCAGGATCAGTTTTACTCCGAAAATCACAAATGTTAATGTCAGTGACTCGAGACTAAAGTCACAGAAAGACGATTGTTACAGAGCATTCAACTTAAAAAAGACTCGACAAGACTTTTAACAGAAAATTCACAGGAAGTTTAGAAATGAGTGAAAATAAAACAAAAACAATTTAAGTTCAAAAAACACAATAAAAAAATGTTTCTTCAGGATCAAATTTAAACTTTATTATTTTCATTTAAAGAAAACCAGTCGAGTCCTAAATGTTGGAACAGAGTTGTTGTCCTCGGTAAAAGAGACACTGGGACAAACGGAGCCTGAAGCCTTCGATCACACAGATACGCTTTTGTTCCACATGTTTCCTGTTTCACATTATTAATGACATGTGGAGACAACACGGACGTTGTCCACCTGTCCTCCAACAAGTCCATTTGTCTGCTGAGGACTGTGACCCTCATTAACCTGGCCACACACAGACCATGTTGAGCCAGGATCAGGTTTCCTCACAGAGACCGTCTGCAGACACAACCAGTGTGTTAAAGTCCTTGTCTCCATCAGATCATTTAAAAAATGGAGAAAATCATTTTACAAGATTTTTTTTGAGAAAAGATTTTCTGCAGACCTCTCACGGTCTCTGTCTTCCAGGTCTACCACCATGAGTCTGGCCTCCAGCGACCTGAGCGAGCTCCTGGAGCTGTGGGATCAGCTGAACCTGAGCGACCACGACAACCTGTCCCAGGTAGAGACGCTGCTGTGTTCAGGGCCCGTCCATCATTCTGCTTTCCTCCATGTCCTCTCCGTCCTCTACATCTTCATCTTCCTCGTGGGCCTTGCCGCCAACTCGCTGGTGGTCTCGGTCAACCTGCGCTCTGATGGGACCCACTACGAGACGCACCTGTACGTCCTGAACCTGGCGGTGGCCGACCTGTGCGCAGTGGCCACGCTGCCGGTCTGGGTGACCTCGCTGCTGCAGGGCGGCCGCTGGCCCTTCGGAGAGTCCGTCTGTAAACTCACCCACCTGGTCTTCAGCGTCAACCTCTTTGGCAGCATCTTCTTCCTCACCTGCATGAGCGTCGACCGCTACCTGTCCGTCACGCGGTTTGCCGACGCCCCCGACAGTCGCAGGAAGAAGGTGGTGAGAAGGCTGGTCTGTGTTCTGGTCTGGCTGCTGGCTCTGGTGGCCTCCGTTCCAGACACCTACTTCCTGCAGGCAGTGAAATCGACCCACTTTGATGGTGCCGTTTGTCGGCCGGTTTACCCGTCCAGGGACTGGATGGTGGGCGTCCAGCTGAGCTTCATTGTCCTCGGCTTCGCCATCCCCTTCCCCGTCATCGCCGTCTTCTACCTGCTGCTGGCAGCGGCCATCCCCCCCACCTCAGACCAGGAGCGCTGCGTCAGCCGCCGGATCATCCTCTCCTACATTATGGTCTTCCTGGTGTGCTGGCTTCCTTTCCACGCGGTCCTGCTTCTGGACACGTTCTCGCTGTCCAACCTCCTGTCCTTTAGCTGCAGCCTGGAGAACTTTCTGGATGTGGCGCTGCACCTGACTCAGTGCTTCTCGTTGGTCCACTGCTGCGTCAACCCCCTCCTCTACAACTTCCTGAACCGGAACTACCGCTATGATCTCATGAAGGCCTTTATCTTCAAGTACTCCACCAAGACCGGTCTGACCAGGCTCATCGATGGCTCCCACGCCTCTGAGACGGAGTACTCCATGGTGACCATGGACAACACCAACCTGATGTGAGTCCTTTAAACCTCCAACAACTTCCTGTCATCAACAGCATGAAGACTGGAACCTGGTCTCCAGGGGTGATGGACACGTGGAGGTTTAACAACCCTCCAATAGAGCAGCATCATACGACAGGAAATGAGTTGATAAAGTGATAATTTACTGCATTTACTCTGAGACTGTTACAGTGTTTGTTCTCAAACTTTATTATGAATATTTTCTGAACCTGACAGTCAGGACTGAGGGCCGAGAGACGACAGTTTATATTCTGTGAATATATTTATGTTTATTTTATATTGTAATGACGTTTGTTCTGTAACTTGATACATTTTTGTTTCTGTTTGATTCGATTATTTATTTCAGTGACAGTTTGTTTACTTCAGAACACGTGAACAAACAAATAACAAAGGCGGCATTTTTCTTACAGAAGCTGCAAAAACAAAAATAGAAATCAGTATTAGATCATTAAAACACATTTTCTTTGTTTCAGAACATTTCTTTTCCTTTTCTTTGTTTGTGTTTTTAGAGTAAACATTTTGAAATGTAAACAACAGCAGTGTGCTGAAACGGAGGAAAAAACATGAAAAAAAAATTTATTCAGACCAAACTCTGTTCAAATAAACATCGATTTCACTTTTCATTCAATCCTGGAAACTCTTCTTTGGTGGATTCAGACCAAACTCTGTATTTTATTCATTTGAATGACTTTTAGTCAGTTTGTATAAAATATAGTAAAGTTCAGTTTTTCTGCTTCAGTGTAAAATAAAGAAGTAAAGTAAAGAAACTTGGACGTTTCTGCTGCAGCTTTGTGAATGTTTCAGAGACTGTGGAACCAGCTGAACAGGGCGTAGAAAGATCTGGACAGTAGAAGGTCTGCGTGTTAACAACAGGGTGGAAACTTCAAACAATTCCACATGTTTGTGTCCTAAATCACTGGACTTTACTGGAAACAGTGAGTCTGATTTTCCAGCCACGAGGAGAAAATGAAACAGAAAAAGTTTTCAAATAAATGTTTATCATCACGTTCACAGGGAGTAAAAATGGCACTTTTCTGCATGGAGTTTGGTCTGTCTGAACATGTCCAGGTGGTGTTTGGATGACTGTGTTTACCTGGTCACACATTCTCTCATCTTCAGGCGACACCTTCAATCACAGGGAGAGGAAGCTGCAGGGAGGTGCCACTTAGACTCAGCAACCTAACACCAACCTGTCAGAGCACAGGTGAGTTCAGAAGGTGGGCGTGTACCACAGGTAGAAATCTGTCAGAGGCTTTATTATTGCAAACACAGTGAAACAGCTGTTTTACATAACTCCCACTAGAACAAATGTAGTAATAAATAAAGGATGGAGGTGGGATCATTGTTCAGGAGTGTGTAGAAGCTGCTGAGGATTCTGGTGGAAATCATAAATATCCTCAGCCTCCTCCTTTGTGCTGTGAAGACAGCTGTGAGACCAGGTGAGGTCCTCGCTGATGTGGACCCTGAATGTAGTCCAGTGTTTTCGGGGGTGTGCTGCTCCCTCTTCCTCCTCCTCCTGGAATCAATAATAATTACTTGAAGACAACAGCTCTCAAGTCTGTGTCCTGTACTCGTCTTCCCCCCGTCAGCGATCAGCCCGATGACTGTCGTGTCGTCTGCAGACTTTATGACGATAAAAAGCTTTAGTCCAAACATCATTCTCACTCATCTTTGTCTGCCGATGTGAGAGCTGTGTGGACGGCAGCGTCGAGGATTACCTCAGACACAGCTGTTACCACCTGAATGTGTGTTCTTTTATTGTTGCTGCAGAGTAAATCAAGCAGCAGTTTGTTCAGAGGAAATTAAAATCTGAGCTCAGTGGGCTGATCTGAGCGTGATCAGTGGGGACGATGTGAATGGGGGTGAAGGGTTTAATGAACAGGGTCCAGCAGAATTACACATCATTCTGGGCTCGTTTCTATGACAACCAGACTAGTTCGGGCGCCCTGAAAACATCCTGGGAACAAAAACCGGGACTCTGAATGAGACAAGATCCCAGGTAACTATGGTAACAGGACTGACATTAACACATTCAACATCTCCAGCCCCCTTTGAACCCCCCAGGAAAGACTTTCAGATCAAGGACTTCAGGAAACCACTTAGTAACCCAGAATCCTGTTCAGGGAAGCCTTGGAAGTAGTTTGGAGGACACTTAAAAGGTCTTTGTTTAATCAAGGATAATTCAAAACCAGCCAAGGACCCAAATGGTCCAGTTCACAGTGACATTAAATCCTTCATCAATCATTAATTTTAAATTATTTTAACCACCATGCTACGAACAAATCTCCACTGAAAAAAACATGGTTCTCTTTGTGGACTGGGGGCCCACTAAGGGCTGCCGGGACTGTAGGAGTCCAAGACTGCACGGGGGGGACATAGAGATCACAGAGAGTGGATTCACTCTGTCATGTTGTGTCTCACCCTTTCATCACCTGATCCTCTCTGATCTCTGATCACACTCCACTCAAAAGCCTTCCAGGAAATACTTATGAAACCTCTTTAAGGACCAATAGCAGCTGCAAGTACCTTGGAATATTTTCAAAGACCACTTGAGTCTCTCTAATGACTGGAGTTCTGGAGGCACACACTCTTCCCATGTCCTGGAACATTTTCAATGACTGCTAAACCACTTTTCTTCAAGGACCCCTGGGAAATCTTCAAGGACATTTGAAAACCTTTCCAGAACCCTTGAACATCTTCACGTACCTGTGAAAATGTTTGTCCTGATTTTATTTTTCAGACCAAACTCTGTGGAAAAAAACGTAAATTTTAAATATCATACTTCTCGTCTCGACCGTTTCTGAATGAAGCTTTCATTCCTGTCATTCCTCTGTCCTGAAGGTCCTGGAAAAAAAACTGGTCTGAGGCTGTCACCTTATCAATAATGACCTGAGGCCAAACTTTCAAGGAATCCTGGAATCCTAACTAACTAACTAATGTGTTTCTGCTTTATCAGTTTGCTTTGAGCGTATTTGAGGAAATAAATGTGTTGGATCAGCAGCTGCTGACTGACACGGGGACAAAGGGTCGGTTTGAGCGCGCTCAGTGGCGAGCACATCAGAAGGAAGTTTTAATTACTGGCTGTGACCCTTGACACTGCAGCAGGAGCTTCACGTTTGACCTTTGACCCAGTTAAATTCAATAGGGGGGGTCAGCACATTCCTCACGTCCTCGACAACACACACACCATCTCCATGGTTACAGAGTTCAGCCGTCTAATTGAATGGGGTTCAGATGAGGTGAGTGCTCAGCAGTACTTTATGTGCAGTACTGACACTACAGAGGATTCACCTGGTAAGATGTTTTCAAAATAAAAGCCCGGTTTGGATGTGTTCAGGAGCACTGGTTCATTTCAAACCTGCAGTTCTCTGCTTCTTCATAATGTGTTCAGATGCTTAGAGGTCACACTGGTGACAGTGTGGTCATCATGCTGCAGTAACAGAATAAGAGCATGCTGAGGCGCAGTGTGGCCCCCGAGGCCCCGACTGCTGCAGCAGCGAAGCGAGTTCTAAACCTCGTCCATGGTTTTACTGGTGCTACTGAACATTTATGATCTGACAGATTCATGTGAGCAGAGGGAAATAGTACAAAAACTATCTGTGTGGACACGATGACACAGGACAAGGGCGACACCTGCTGACTGAACTCAGCAGCTGCAGCTGCCTCTGAAGGAAAACATGGGAAGAAGAAACACCAAGGAGAAGGTAAGTAAAACCTGTTAAAATCAGGAAGCGTTCAACATGTTTTTCAGGAGAAAATGAAACAACGTTGATTCTTTTTTACCAGAACAAACTTAAAAATGGATCTTTAATGAATTGAATTTATTTTTTCTCACATTAAATTCTCTGAAGGACGTTTCTGGATCGTTGGAGTCTGATGGTCTGAGTCAGAAACAGCAGTGGAATCCAGAATCCAGGTGCTGATCCAGGATCAGAGACCAACAGTGACACCTGCTGCTGAGAAGCTGCACCTGGATCAGGTCTGAAGGTCTGTGACATCATCAATATAAAAACAATAACTGATCATTATTGATCAGTGATCAGTCACACAGCTGAAATAAAAACAGTTTATTGATCAGGTTCAGTTAAACCTGAACCAAGTCAAGTCAAGACTCAGGAAACCGTAGAAGACCTTATTTTTCTGGTTTTTGGCGCTGAGCCGAGCTTCACAACAAAAACCAGACCACCAGTCTGACTCTTAAGTCTGATACAGTCTGGATGTTGTGGATCAAACCAGATGCAGGTCACAGGTTAATGTTACCTCACTGCTGATCATGTGACCAGTTTCTAGTGGACATGTTGGGTCCAGATCAGTCGGACCTGAAACCTGAACCTGGATCTGCACCCTGTTTTGAAAATATCAGTCAGCACAGATGCTAGAGACACGTGAACGAACGGCACCAAAAAACAACACGTCACAACGTTCGACCTCAGTAAAAAATAAAAAGGAAAACATTCTGATTAAATTAGAAATTAACTCAAATTCTAAAAGACAAAATGTTTTCAATAAAATACAAAAAAACTAATAACAGATCTAAAAAATCTAAACAGAGAAAATACATTTTTGAAAATATGATTTTAAACTAATCAGACGCTTCGGTCAGTGGGAGGAGCTCAGCTCCACCTGTTCAGGTTTGTTTACATGAAGCTGTTTGTTTACACACAGTGTAATCTTTCTCCAGTGTTGTTTGGTTCCTTTTTGTTGTGAAATAAAAATGAAACAAACAAAATGACACAAACCGTTTATTAAATAATAATTTATTTCTAATTTATTTATCAGTTGGACGTGTTCACGTCTTTGTTCATGAATCTAATAAAATAAACACAACATGTTGCTGGTCTCTGGTGTGTTGGGGGGGTCCTCAGTATGGTATGTGCTGCAGGAGGGAGGGGCTTCCTGAGGCTATTTTCTCAGAATCGCTCTGACAAACAGGCTGTGGGGGGGCTGTGGGGGGTATATAAGCCAGACGACTGGGCGTGAGGCAGATTAGAGTCCCCCACAGACAGCAGATCATGGACATCCAGACGGGACAGCTGGTGCGCCCCCTCACCACTATGGACGGCCTGGAGAGGCAGCTGAGCTGCCCCATCTGCCTCGACATGTTCACCAAGCCCGTGGTCATCCTGCCCTGCCAGCACAACCTGTGCCGCGGCTGCGCCAACGACCTCTACGAGTCCAAGAACCCCTACCACTTCTCAGGGGGCACCTTCCGCTGCCCCACCTGCCGCTTCGACGTAGTGCTGGACCGGCACGGCGTGTACGGGCTGCAGAGAAACCTGCTGGTGGAGAACATCATCGACATCTACAAGCAGCAGCAGGAGAGCCGGGGGGGCGATGCCGAGGACCCCCCCCTGAAGGACAAAGATAGCAACGAGCCCAAGTGTAAGGAGCACGAGGACGAGCGCATCAACATCTACTGCGTGACCTGCCAGACCCCCACCTGCTCCATGTGCAAGGTGTTCGGGCAGCACAAGGACTGCGAGGTGTCCCCGCTGCACACGGTCTACCAGAACCAGAGGGACGAGCTAAGAGCTGCCGTGGAGCTGCTGGCTGCGGGGAACAGCTGCGTCCAGGCGGTCCTGGTCCAGATGGACGACACCTGCAGGCTGATCCAGGAGAGCGGGGAGCTGCAGAGGAGGAGGCTGGGGGAAAGCTTCGATCTGTTGTACGCCATCATGGAGGAGCGGAAGGACCAGCTGCTGGAGCAGATCGGCCGGGAGGAGCAGGACAAGCTGTCTGTCCTCAGGACGCGGGCCGAACAGTACCGGAAGCAGCTGCAGCTCAGCAGCCAGCTGCAGGAGAAGCTGCAGCACAGCATGCAGACCTGCGGTGTCGCAGAGTTCCTGCTCGCTGCCAAACAGCTGCAGGACGAGGCCCAGCAGGCTGCCGGAGAGGCGCAGCTGCAGGGACCCGATCCCCTGTTTGTGAGCATGGAGCACCTGAGCCTGGACACGGAGGAGGTGGAGGCTGTCCTGGCCCACATGGACTTCAGACAGCAGGAGGGGGATGAGTGAAAACCTTAAAGACAGACTTAAAGAGGTAGACCAGGAGGAAACGGCATGAAACAGGACTGAGTCCGGGTCCTGGTCTTGTTTACTGATCCTGGACGGTGTCGGTTTGGATGAAGCTGCAGCTTCAGGAGGAAGAAACTGATTTTTTACTCTTTCAAAGTGAAACATGAAGTTTTTGACTTTTTATACTTTTGTATTTTCTCATTCAGTTTTGGACAAAGTCCAGAACCTCAGTCTGTGTCTCCAGAACATGACTCTGCTGTAACGTGTTTCTAAAAGGTGTGAATAAAGTTTTATTTGATTATGAACTTTCTCGTCATCATTTTACAACACAACAAACTTAATGTCTTTAATGAAACAAACATGAAACGTCTGAAACAAGACTTCAGCGTCTCGTCAGGTCTCAGACTCTTTATTTAGCCGTGCACATGTTGTCCTATATTTACCGAGGTCAGTGAACGCCTCCTGGCCTTGTTTAGTCGTTGGCTGCTGAGAACAGACGTTATTTTTAACGAGCCATCGGGACTGAAATAGTTCTGTTGAAGTGGGCTCGTGTTTCATGCTGAGGCCTGCTGGGACACATTATCAGTCTGTTTCAGAGGACGAGGAGGACGAAGAGGACGACCTGGACCACGACACACTTACAGTGTAATCAGTCAGCAACTTATTCTGCTGACACGGCGCGTGGATCAGAACTTTGTGCTCAGATCTGTGGAAGCTGGTCCACCACGTGTAGGATCCACAGCAGACACCAGATCCTGGCAGGACCCAGGACTTAGACTGTGAGACAGAGGAGACAATGACCACAGACCAGGTTTTGCAGTTAAAGGAGCAGTCCGTATAAAACCACCATCTGATTTATTATCTATGTGTCGGTCGTAGTTTCTTTTCATCAGACTCAGTCTTCATGTTGACGTCGTGTTAGTTGATGTTTGTGTCAGATGCAACAGCAGCTTCTGTCCTTCTCTGTCTCAGGTGTCAGACGTATATATATATTATTTTCTGGACAACCCGCCCCGACTCGCTGGATGTTTGTGAGTCTCACAACATACACGAGATTCTGAGAATCATGTAGATCATGTTCTCAGAACCAGTTTCTTATCCTCGGGGTAAAAAAAAACACATTGTTTAGGTTTTTGGACACGTCTCAGACAACAAACACAACACGAGTCCTGACTTCACAGGACAGGTCACCGGTGGACAGGTCACCGGTGGACAGATCACCTGTGGACAAGTCACCTGTGGACATGTCACCTGTGGACATGTCACCGGTGGACATGTCACCGGTGGACATGTCACCTGTGGACAGGTCACCGGTGGACAGGTCACCTGTGACTGTTCTGGTTTCTCACTCAGATCTTTAGCTGCTAAATGTCTGAGCCTCAATGCATCAGAACCAAAGTTCACTGAAGATGAAACTGATGTGAAACTTTGTGTGGTTGTAAGTTGGACTGTAGAGTGAGCAGGTGGAGCAGACGGAGCAGGTGGAGCAGATGGAGCAGACGGAGCAGCTGTAACTGTACTAACATGCTCCATCATGTAAAAGGGTCTTTGAGCCTTTTAGAGGCTTCGTGTTCAAAATAGAAACAACTGATAACAGAGATTTAAAAAGCAGCTGCAGGTGAAGTGGGTCAAAGACAAACCACCAACACGCGTAGACGTTTTGTCCACTCATGGCTTTTTGAATGGTTTATTTATGCTGTGTCTTATTTGTCGACTCGCGTCTCGTCTTCCGTCTGTGTCGTCTTGTCTGAGGTTTATATAAATCCGTCCTGTTGCTGTTGGACAGAGTCCGTCTCTAAACGAGCACAGGGAGGACTTCCCCTGGCTGAAGACCAAACCTCCAAACTTAGACTGATGATTCATCCTGACACAGCGAGGAGCTACTGTACCCACGAGGACTCAGGTCTTCATCACACTGAGACCTGAGGTGAACCAGTGGAACCTGAACCTGTCACGTGCAGGAGGACCAGACCTGGTCTATGTTGACTGTGCAGTGTGATGGGAGGGGAGTGGTGGCTCCCTCGTGTGGTCATAGTCAGTAACTGCACATCACTCTGAGTCTGGTTCTTTGACATCACACAGGAAAATTTAATGTTTCCACTTTATTCTCACAGAAAAACTTTTGCACTTCAGGCTTTTATTTGAAGTTCTGACACTTCCTGATCTGATCCTGTAAGTTTGTTCTAAACCTGCAGAATAAACTTAGTTCTTCTGTTATAAACAGATTTTTTTTTACCTTGAATTTATTTTATATTTTTATTTTATTTTGTGTCATAATATATATATTTTTTTTCTCTAAATGTAAAAGTTTCCGTCTGACGCTGTGTGTGTGTGTGTGTGTGTGTTTGTGTGTGTGTGTTGTCGTCAGCAGATGGGCATCATGTGACTGACTGATTCTCCTCACTCGAGCTGCAGACACAGACGAACACGGTCAGTTTCTTCTTCTTCTCTTTAATCTCATTTATTTAATAATTAATATTTTTCACTTGTTTCATTAAACATGTTTATTTATCATATTCTATTTTTGTTTGACACGTTTAATGATTTAATCTGTAAAATATTAAATTTATCATTAGGTCTCCTGTAATGTTTCTACTAATCAAATTTTATCTCAATCAACTGATCAATAATTATCTTTATACAATATATTGATCTGTAGTTAATTCTATTTAACCTGCAGTAAAAAAAAAAAAGTTTTTCACGTATTTCAGACATTAACAAATATTAAAAATTAAATTAGCTTATCATGAGATGTAAAGGTGAGTAAAACAAACGTCTCTGCGTTGTTTGATCAACTGCAGCTTTAATAGAAAATCTTCCATTTTATTAACATTTTTTTTTATGTGAACAGTTATTTTAAAATCTTAAAGTTAGGGAAAAACAAAATGTCTTGAACAAAATATCCTTTATAAAATGTTTTCTCTGTATTTATGTTTTCCACTGAATCATTTTACTGTTGTGTGTGTTAAAAATGGGTTACTAAATTCAGAAAAAAACATGGCTGCACACATTTCCCATAATGCACCTGACGGACTCAAGTCAAACGGCATGTTAACAAAATATCTTTCACTTTTATTTATTTAAAATAAAATAATAATAATAAGATTTAAAATGTTTTCTCTCCTTTTAATTTAATTCAACTTTATTTATATAGCGCCAATTCACAACATAAGTTATCTCAAGGCACTTTACAGTGTAAGGTTTAAGCCCTCACACATTATATCAATATATACAGGAAACCCAACAGTCCCACTTGAGCAG
This sequence comes from Microctenopoma steveboyesi, assembly GCA_032359275.1. Taxonomy (NCBI): domain Eukaryota; kingdom Metazoa; phylum Chordata; class Actinopteri; order Anabantiformes; family Anabantidae; genus Microctenopoma; species Microctenopoma steveboyesi. The sequence goes on along the minus strand of JAUMHF010000012.1, from coordinate 108,325 downwards.
CACTAGGAGACAGTGGAGAGGAAAAACTCCCTTTAAGAGGAAGAAACCTCCAGCAGAACCAGGCTCAGGGTGGGCGGCCATCTGCCTCGACCGGTTGGACTTTAATAAAATACTTTAAATAAATAATCCATAAAATATGGATTATTTATTTAAAGTTTGCAGGTTACTACATTTATTATTACCCCTGGTTACAGGATAAAACTTTTTAAAAATTATTTCAGCATCATGGAGCGAAAGCTGGATCTTTCCCGTCTGACAGATGAAGAAGCCAAACACATCTGGGAGGTGATTCAACGAGACTTCAGTCTGCGGAAGAAAGAAGAGCAGAGACTCGGGTAGAGAAACGTGTTTGTTTATCTCCTGCTTTAATCAGAGAAGTTCTGCTTTAACATGTGATTAATTGTGTTGACTGTGTCAAACTGGATTTATTGTGTAGAGGTTATTATTATTTCCTCAGTGCAAACTGAATTATGTTTTATTCTAATGTAGTTTAAAGGCAGCGTAGTAAGATAAAAATGTTTTGAGCTGACATCATGTGGAGTTTGGAGGAATGTGACGGAGAAAGACGTCGTTGTTGTTCAGTTAATCATGACTCAGTCACACGGACACAAGTCTGCAGCAGAAAACAGGAAACTCACAAAGACTCCTGTGTTTTCACTGAAGACTCGAACTCCCATCAGCCCCAGGGCCAAACTCGTGAACACAGAGACAGAAGCAGCTGTTGAATGTTTTCTCACAGTGAGATCCTGGAGGAAATCAACAACCTGACGGAGCTGAGATTAGAGTTTAAAAGAAACGTCGCAGAGAAAACTATTTTATTTCAACAGATGTGTCACAAACTCTGACAAAACATTAGATTCATAGATGCTGATAGATGAAATGAGTTGGAACAATTACTGAATCACTGTTAAAATACTGGATGTGTGACAGGGTTAGGGTTACCTAGGTAACCATAATGCTCTGAGTGTTTTAAAGACTCTGTGTCATCAGGGTTAACAAGGAAAACTCTGTTTATGAATGAGTCACAGAGAATAAAGTGTTTTATTTGGTTTATATTTGGTGAAACTGTCCTTTAAAAAGTTGTGTTGGTTTGTTTGTTTGCAGTGAACCACGGTGACATAATAAACCTTTACTGTGGGTCGTGGTTCTCGAACTCCACGTGTGTCCCACTCTGTGATAAAACAGTCCAGACCTAAGGTCTTTGCTTGTGTATCTCCAGGTGAAGCTGGACTGTGTGTAATCCTCTCCATTGTTGTGGTTTCAGAGAGCTGAAGATTAAGATTGAGAAAGAGGACACGAAGCAAGAGCTGCTGGGATCTCAGAACAACGCAAGCAGCTCTCTGTGCATCCGCTGCCTGCAGCCCTTCAAGTTCCTGGTCAACAGCAAACGCCAGTGTCTGGACTGTCGCATGCTCATCTGCAAGTCCTGCAGCCGCTACAACAAGAAGGAGCACGGCTGGGTGTGTGACAACTGCCGCATGACCAGGTGAGAGAAGGTGGGGTGAGACTTGACCAGGTGAGACACGATCAGGTGAGACACGACCAGGTGAGAAAAGATGAGCTGAGACTTGACCAGGTGAGACACGACCAGGTGAGACAAAATGAGGCTAGACACAACCAGGTGAGAAATGACCAGGTGAGACAAGATGAGGTGAGAAAAGATGAGGTGAGACTTGACCAGGTGAGACACAACCAGGTGAGATATGATCAGGTGAGACAAGATGAGGTGAGAAAAGATGAGGTGAGACACGACCAGGTAAGACACAACCAGGTGAGATATGATCAGGTGAGAAAGGATGAGATAAGACACAACCAGGTGGGACACAATCAGGTGAGACACGACCAGGTAAGACATGATCAGGTGAGACACAACCAGGTAAGACATGATCAGGTCAGACATGACCAGGTGAGACACAACCAGGTGAGATATGATCAGGTGAGACTTGACCAGGTGAGACATGACCAGATAAGACAAGATGAGGTGAGACACAACCAGGTAAGACATGATCAGGTCAGACATGATCAGGGGAGACACAACCAGGTGAGACATGACCAGGTGAGACTTGACCAGGTGAGAAAAGATGAGGTAAAACACAACCATGTGAGATATGATTAGGTGAGAAAAGATGAGGTGAGACATGACCAGGTGAGACATGACCAGGTGAGACATGACCAGGTGAGACACGACCAGGTGAGAAAAAAAGGGTGAGACTTGACCAGGTGAGACATGACCAGATGAGACAAGATGAGGTGAGACTTGACCAGGTGAGAAAAGATAAGGTAGGACACAACCAGGTAAGACATGATCAGGTGAGACTTGACCAGGTGAGAAAAAAAGGGTGAGACTTGACCAGGTGAGACATGACCAGATGAGACAAGATGAGGTGAGACTTGACCAGGTGAGAAAAGATGAGG
>JAUMHF010000012.1:85504-97890 GCA_032359275.1 Microctenopoma steveboyesi | reverse complement strand
GTGTGTGTGTGTGTGTGTGTGTGTGTGTGTGTGTGTGTGTGTGTGTGTGTGTGTGTGTGTGTGTGTGTGTGTTATTGTTGTTTAAATAGTGTGTTTTGCTAATGGAGTCTGTTTGAGTGACACTGGCAGAACTGGGTCAGTTTTCCTTTCCCACAGACACACTGTGTGTTTGTTAGTGTGTTACCGTGTGTGTGTGTTGTGACCTCCATCCTTTAATCCTGCAAACATTAAGCTGCATCTGCGACTGCCACAGAACAAAGATGCTGATCCGACACAGATCTGTACGTCAGCATCATCGTCCCCACATTAATAACTGATGATTATTCATCTTTATTTTAACTAAATTACGTGATTTTCGTAGTTTTTCCAGGACGTGTCACGTGTGTGTGATCAGCAGGTGTGTTGTTGTCATGGAGACAGAGGGAGTGCCCCCTGCTGGAGAAGACTCACCTGAGTTTACACAAAAACACGTTCAGTGTAAACCTGAAGCCAAAATAATATATTATTTATAATATAATATATTAAAAGTAAATTTAGAGTGATTTATTAGTTTTTAAAAAGTTTTAAAAGTTGCAGCAAATTCTCGCCGTATAAATGACATTTAAGTAAAAAATATGAGTTTAATGTTTTTATAATTAAAAAAATGTAAATAAAAAAAAATGTGGTTATCAGCTGATGATGAATAATTATTGATCAATAATGTGTTGTGTGTGTGACAGGCTGAGGCGAGACTCGCAGCGAAGCGAGCGGCGAGAGCCGAGGCCCGAGAGATCAGGCTGAAGGAGCTGGAGAGGCACCAGAAGGAGGTGAGTCTTGGACCCGAACCTGTTGTCATGTCAACGATGGGCGGGGCTGGTGGGGTTATCATGTGAAGAGATGTTTGTTTACCTGAGGAGGGGTCAAAGGTCAGAGTGAGGAACCAGTGTTTAATCATCAGTGTGTCGACTGCTTCACTCAGACTCAGGATTTACTCATGTCTGCGTTGAATTATCCACAGCTGGTGAGTAACTGAAATATTAAAATATTTATTATTTAGTTTATTCCTCCTGCTTGATGTAAACAAACTGTGTTTGTTGGTTCTTTGTTGTGTTGAGATATAAAAATGTGAATCAGTTTGACGTTAACAGAAAATAGTTCACATTAGAGTGAGAAGCTGACGACAGCCACAAACTGTACATTTTTCTAAAATACAAATCTGTTTCTGAATATTTAATGTGAAATAAATCAAGTGAAATAAGTTTGAAACCATCTCTGGACATTTTTATTACATTAGTTGAGTCTGTTTGTTTCTGAGATATTTTATTTCCTGACGCGTTTATCAGAGTTTGTGTTAAAAGACACAAACGTCATATGAAGACGGATCAGATCAGATAAATCTTCATCACGTTTTCTCCTAAAACCAAAACACATCATCAGCATCTGACCTCTGACTTCCTGTTGGTTTGACGTCCTGTTGGTCTGACCTCTGACCTCTTGTGTTTCTCCTGTCGTATCTCCTCCTGCCTCCCGTAGCTCTTTCACAGCCATAAGGTAGGGCTAACACCTCAGTTCTCATTCATGTCAGTTTGTTTTACTTCTCTGAGTGCCACAGCTGGTTGGGTTTACTCAGGCCCCTCCTGCCTGTCAGAGCTAGGGGAATAAAACAAACACACCTTTCTCATGTTTTAATCTTTTAAAGTGTCTTAATCTTCCTCCTCCACAGAAGTATTATGGTCTGGATAATAAGTGGGGTCACATTGAGCAGTGGATGGTAGGACTCTGTGTTTTCGACCCATGAAAACCTCCTCATCTCCTTGTTCAGTTTTTAAAGGAGCAGTCCAGCAGAAATTTACATGAACATGACGACAAATTAAAATGAGTTAATGTTACAGAATATAGAATAAAATCTCTAATCTTATATTGTAAAATACAATAAATCAGTTTCAAAACTAAAACAATAAAAAAACAATATTATAATTTGAAAACGTCAAACAATTTGTTCAGTCGAAAAACTGAGCCTTTAAAAAAATTATTTTAAAAGGTTTTCAAAAAACAACCAAGATAACATAATGTAACATAATCAAATTTAAAATATCACAACAAGACGATGTAAGAGAACACAAAACAGAACAGGAATCCAAATAAATAAAATCCAACACAGATCAGTGTAAATTATTAGATAATTTATCATAAAACTACGTAAAGATTTAAAATGATGCAGCTAAACAACATAATTGTTATGTTACGTGATATAACAATAAAATAATCTGAGTTAAATCATAGAAAATAAATGTATTGTTATTAATAAAACAAGACAAAAACCAAAAACAAACTACTATTAACTCAAACACAAACTAGTGTCAGTAAAATTTCATCAGCAGCTAAAGGTCAAAGGTCAGACCAGTTTCAATGACCCAGTTTATGCACTGGGAATGAACCAGGAGAAGCTGTGAGGTTTTCATGTGTCGTTGTTGCACACACGCTCAGACAGAGTCTGGATTAACTTTAATCCACGACTGACACACGATCTGTTTTCATCTGGTCAGTGCAGCTTCTGGGCCTTCATCATCATCATCATCATTATTATTGTTATTATTATTCTAAAATATTTAATCGGCTCACTGCAGCGTCTGTCATCAAACAACAATCTACTTTATTTCATTATTATTGTCGTTTATTAATTATAATAATAATAATGATTTGAGGGCCTTTTATTTTGAAGGTGAAAGATATTCATATTTTAATTTCTCTGCATGAACAGCCTGTGTCTGAGTGATTAATCCCTTCAGCATGTCTGATTGGAGGGTGTGTGCTTTGTCCCTGCTCGCTGTCTGTCAGGAGCTGTTCTGTTGTCTTCTTCTGTGACTTTTCTGTTCTTTCTTCTTCTGTGACTTTTCTGTTCTTTCTTCTTCTGTGACTTTTCTGTTCTTTCTTCTTTGTGGCCTTTCAGGAGGACAGTGAGCGGTATTCCCGCCACTCACGGAGACACGCCTCGGTCTGTATAGCTTCCTCTGTCAGTCTTTAACCCGTGACCTACTCTGATTTTTCTGTTATTTCTGATCACAAGTTGCCTTAAAGTTGAATATCACAACGTGTTCTTTGCTAAGAGGAACCTGGAGTAGATGATGTTCATCATCTTCACTGTAGGAGAGAAGCAGGAAACCTGCACATGTAGTTTTAATGATGAGATCCACAACTTAATTTAACCTAAAAACTGAGAAGGTTGTAAAGAGTTTGACCCGTGGATCTGGTCTCACGCTGTGTGCTTGTGTTTGCAGGTCTCGGACGATGAGGAGAAGATGTCCGTGGGAAGTCGAGGCAGCCTCAGGGTGAGTCGTCTGTGGAGACATTGACCTGCAGCAGGAGACTGACTCAGAGTCACAACGACGCCATGAAGGAAACAGTAAAACTAATTTTTGGTTTCTTCTCCTGGATCAAACTGACACAGATTTAAAAAAAAAACAAACAGAGCTGATCAGTAACCAATCACAGCTCAGAGTTCTGATCCTGAGATCAAAGGTTCTTTAAATTCACAAGTTTTCTGAATGGACTCTGGTGTGTTGCTCCGGCACTGATTAACACAGAGAAATGATTAATGATCAGCTGATCCCATCATGATAAACACAGTGACTAACAACCTACCTTCTTTCATCCCCCCCCCCCCCCCCCAGCCTTCAGACTACAGTGGGTTTCTGGGCTCCAGCTCTCGAGCCTCCTCCAGGGCCAGTTCAGCTCGCGCAAGCCCAGTGGTGAGCTCCTGTGTGACTGTCGTTTTTTATACGCTCAAGTTCTTTGTCCGTCTGTTCAGGTTCAGATGGTTCATTATTTTTGGAGATCAGTGACTAAAGCGCGTTTGTGTGTTCAGGTGGAGGACAGACTGGACCGAGACTTCCTGGATAAAGTACGTTTTTATCTTATAAATTCTAAAACCACCTTGTATATGTTATTTGTGAGCCGAGCGTGATGAAGATGTCGCTCCTCCTCATCAGGGCTCCAGAACGGCTTCAACCCTGTCGGCCGCCACGCTAGCGTCTCTGGGCGGAGCTTCATCTCGCAGAGGAAGCTGTGACACGTCTTTCTCTGTGGAAACTGAGGCGTCGATCAGAGAAATCAAGGTTCAGGTTCTAGTAGTGATTCGGGTTCTGTTCCTGTTCTCAGGTCAGTGTAATAGAATCTTCATTCTCAGGACTCGCTGGCCGAGGCAGAGGAGAAGTACCGTAAAGCGATGGTCTCTAACGCGCAGCTCCACAACGAGAAGTCCACTCTGATTTATCAGGTGGAAACTCTGAGAGAGGAGCTGAGCGACCTGGAGGAGCTGCTGTGGGAGGCGCGGAGGCAGTATGACGACAGGGGAAAGGTCAGGGGTCACGGGGGGAAGCTGTTGCTGTTAATTCTTCACTTCAGTAGAACATGTTCAGAGCTTTAATAAATCACCTCTGCTCCCTGTTTTCAGGAGCTGGAGCGTGAACGTCAGACTCACACTGTTCTCCAGGTCCAGTTCAAAGAGATGAGGGAAAGTCTGAGACAGACCGAGGAGCTGCTGACGGTCAGTTCCTCAGGAGCACGCACACGTGGGGAGCATGTTCTGAACACGCACGTCCTCACTGCAGCTTGACTTTTGTTCTAAGACTTTCCTCTAGTTCACAGAAACAAAACTAACGCCGCTTGTACTAACACACTGTCCTTCCTTCCTTCCTTCCTTCCTTCCTTCCGTCCTTGTTTCATTTCCTCCTCTCCTGCTCCGGGGAACAGGAGGTGTCTGATCTGCGGGTGAAGAGCAGCAATTACTGTCAGGAGATTTGTGACCTGCAGGAAGCTCTGCAGTGGAAGGAGAAGAAGATCTCGGTACGACGCTGCAGAGTTTCTCTTTTAGCTCAATTAATTCTACTGTTTACGCTCGGATATCGAGAGGAACGCGATGATAGTTAATAACTATAACTTTAATAACTTTACCAACACGAATAACTTCTTCTTTTCTAACTGCACTTCCTTCCTTCCTTCCTTCCTTCCATCCTTCTCTCCTTACCTCGCCCCTCTGCTGCCTCGGCCAGGCGTTAGAGAGGCAGAGGGAGATCTCTGACATCATTCGGATTGAGCGAGAGCGACTCAGAGGCGAGGTGGTCCAGCTCCGAGACCTCCTGAAGGTATTCAGAGGGAAACGGTTTAATCACAGACTCGTTAGCGTCAGTCGGTCCTAAACCTAATTATTACTGTAGATTCATTTTCTGTTATTAACAAAGAAACGCTCTCCTGAACAGAGTCACGGAGTTGTCGTCTCACCTGAAATCTCCACCAATGGGGACACGGGACGGGGTGGGGCCGAGGATGGCGTCACTGCAGATTCTGCCTCCCGATTGGCTCACAGCGACAGAGAAAGCGTCTTGGGTATGAACCCGTGAACCTGTGAATTAATGAATTTAAGACGAAAATGAAAATGAAAATATTTTTTAAAAGTTATAATAGTGAGACATTAGGTTTTAAAAAACTAAATTTTTTTTGTCAAAGTTAAAATGAGTTTGTTGATTTTCAGTTTAAACTAAAAGTAAATCGACTTTATTTATTGATTCATTCCTGAACTTTCAGAATAAAAGCCTTTGTGTTTCCTGTTGGAACAAACGTGATGAACGCATGTTCTGTGTCTGTAACAAACGCATGAACCTGAACGTCTCTAACAGTCCTGTCGTCAACGCTCTGGGTTAATTCCCAGCATCTTCTCTCCGTGTTTTTCCGTCTCTAATGCATCTGCTTCGGCCTCCAACATTTCCTTCATGATCTTTCAGGGCGTGTTCAAGAGCAGCAGCTGCCAGAGGACGACCGCAGTGGGTTCTATAAACGCTATTTGCTGCGTGTCGTCTTCGCCCCCAAACAAACAAGACCCGACACTTCGAAACAAGACGAACAAGCTGTTCGGGGTGGAACAGAAGAACAGAGGAGACGGAACGAGCACCGTGAAAAAACATCTCACAGCAGACAAGTGGAGAATTTTATGATCCAGACACATTCACTGGAGGCTGCTGCTCAAATACACGAGTCAAAGTCTGATGTCCCCGAGGAGCCGAAGGACCAGAGACCACATGACGTGAAACCAGTTAGAGACACGTTTCAAGCCGAAGAAACGACCCAGGAAGATTCCTCCAAACACACCCAGACTAAAACGCCAACGTCCCTGATGATGCTGCCGTTTGTCCCCAGCGAGGTGTTGTTTCACCCCCTGCTGTGTCACCTGGGGCAGAGTGTGCTCAGAGGTTTTGTTGAGTATCAGGATCTTGTGACAAAGCTCTCGAGGATTGCTCCGTTAATTCCAGGTCCTTTCAGTCGGTGGGTTTTGAAATTGGAAGATAAACTGAAGAACGCTGCAGGAGACGTGTCGAATGAGAAAACGGACAGAGGATCCACGAGGCCTTTTAAGTGTTCACCAGAAGAAGACCAGACCCCTGTGGGTCAGAGCGCCGCTGCACCTTCAACAGAATTAAAAAACCACCCGAGTGTCTCAGGAGCAAAGACAACTGACCAAAAAGATCCCAAGGCGACAAACTCCGACTCCGAACCTCTGGAAACCACAGTAGTGAACTCTGGTTTGGATCAGGGTTTGGTGTTCAGCATGGTCGAGGATCGGGCTGCTGGACTCGTCGGCACAACGAGCCAACAAGGAGTCCGCAGACCTCAGAGCTTCGTTGTTCCTGTCGGAGAGACTCGGTTCAAACAGTTTCAGATGTTATCAACAAACCCTGACGAGCATCAGAGGTTCATAGAAATAACCGGAGACTTCGAGGTGCTCATTGTACCAGAAACGTCACTGGTGAGTCTGCAAGAAGAGCGGACTGAGCAGCCGGCGGGACCAGATCCAGAGTCCGTACAGGCGTTGGTGAGAAACAGCTGCGAGGAGGTTGGTGGAGGTGTCACGGCGACGCAACAAGCAACGCAACAAAACCGCCAACCAGCAACGGAAGCTGTCAGAGAGGAAGAGGAAGTCGGTCCAGAGACGAGTGGCGGGAAACGTGTGAAAGGATTCAGTTTGAACATGAAGAAACACAAACACAGATCCGACTGCAAGACTTCGTAGATTCATCCAAACAAAATCTGATGTTTGTGTTTATCGAGAAGTTTAATAAAGTTTAAATATTTAATGATATTATTTAAAAATGAATCATTAAACATCAGATTTATTGAATAAAATTCATTGATTTTTATCGAATGTCGACTCTTTAACTCTGAAGAGAAAGATTATTTATTATTTACTCCTAAATCATTTATGATGTTTACACATTTATTTTTTAATTTTACTGATTTTATTTACATTTCATAATAATTTGTCAAATATGTTGCTGTAAATACATTTTGAATTAAAATTTCCTGTGTTATAATTTAATCAGTTTGTGGCGTTCGTCATAATAAATACTTAAACGTTTCAACCACTAAATGGAATTTAAACTCAACGGGACTGAACTGAAGCAGGATCCAGATTCTGTTCCAGTGGTTCTGTAGTGGAGCTGGGTGCGGCCCTGCTGCCTGATACAGATGGACCATACAATAAACGCTGGACTCTGCAGCAGAGGGTCCGTTTTTTCACTTTGACTCGTTTATAATGTTCAGTGAGACGAATGAAAACATGAATCCTCAGGTAGAAACTTTTGGTTCTGATGATCTGTCAGAATAAAGGTTCTCGTGTTCCGTGGCAGCTGAACCTCTGCGTTGTTTAAGTCACAGGATCCTGACTGAGGTTCTGGTCTCTTTCAGAGCTGCGGCTGAAGAAGCTGTTTGAAGACAGGGAGAGTTTACAGGACCAGGTGAGAACCGGATCCGTTCTGTTGGCTCTTAGTGTTTTTATTCCGACTCATCTGTGTTTCTGTTGTGAGCAGGTGAGACTGTTGAAGTCTGAGCTCAATCAGAGACAGAATGGGACCGATGGAGTCCAGAGTCCAGAGGGGGGCGCTCTGGAGAACGGGGTGGACTCTAACATAGTGGATATGCAGAGTAAGTTTGTTTCTACTGTGTTCTGTTGCAACGTCTCGGTTCTGGTTCCTCGTTTCCTCTTCATTTCTTTTTCTTGGTTCTTTATCAGCGTCAGTGTCCATGATGTCTTTGTCTTTCTGCTCCAGGAGAACATGTTACACATCTGGTTGTTTCTGACGTTTTCTGCAGGAGATGCCAACAGACAAATCAGCGAGCTCAAGTTCAAACTGGTGAAGTCTGAACAGGAAGTGACTGCTCTGGAACAAAACGTACGTTCATGTTCCAACGAGAACAAATCACACTCATTTGATTTAAGCAGAGTCGTCACTGAATTATCTAAGAGCTCCGTGTGTAGATCAGTCGTCTTCCAGCCTAAGAGTCACTGGGTGGATTCCAAGTCCCCCCCGAAGCTGCCCACACTTGCTGTCTTTGGACAAGTCTCTGAAACCCTGTAGTATCAGATCAATACCATTATTATTACTGTCTGCCTGTGTCTCTCTGTCCATCACAGTCTCCATTAGAGACTTAGAGATGAAATTAAACGGCGGTTGTTGTGTAGGTGATCCGTCTGGAGGCTCAGGTGACGCGCTGTAAGTTGGCGCTGGAGAACACGGAACAGATCGAAGACAAACTGAAGGTGGACAACAGAAAACTGCAAAGAGAGGTGAGAACGACACAAACTGTGGACTGTGTGGACAAAACCATCTCCAGCTCAGCACCAGCCAAACTACGGAGCTGGTGGACTTCACTCCTCTGTCTACACAGAAGACCACTGTGTGCTCATACTTAGAATCCATAACCTCAGTTCATCACACGCTGATCCGCTGTAGTTTTATTATTTTGATCATTAAAGTTTTTATTTCTTTATTTTCTGGTTGAGCGTAGAGCTGCTGTCTCATCTCTCTGGGATTAATGAAGTTTCTGGATCTGAATGTTTGTCTGTGCAGCTCCGCTTGGCTCTGGACCGGATCGAGGAGCTGGAGACGAGTAACAACCACCTGTCCAAACGTCTGGAGAAGATGAAGGCCAACAGGAGCGCCCTGCTGGCCCAGCAGTGACCGCTTGGCTTTATATCTGGTAGCTCAATGGGTTAAGCGTCAGACTGGGATGCAGCAGGTCGCAGGTTCGAATCCCAGTCTCACTCCCAGTCTAGCCCCTACCAGGTGTGTCCCTGAGCCAGACACCCAGCGCTAGCTCCCTGTAAGTCGCTTTGGATAAAAGCGTCTGCCAAGCAAAGTAAAGTAAATATCTCCAACCCATCTCACACTTGGATCAGATCAGAACCGTGGGGGGGCATTTCTTTTTACTCTGCATGCAGCGCTGTGTGTGAAGGCAGCAGGAGGATGATGAAGCACGGACACATCGCAGCGCTCTGAACACCTACAGCAGCTCTTTTACCTCCCAAGCTGACAGCAGGTCCGGACTGTGAAATCTAGTCCTGATGTGGTAAACTCCACCCGCCACAAACGTCCATCTATCGTCTCTGTCTGTGTTAAGAGTGGCTCTACCTCTTCTCAGACATACCCGGGTGCTATCTCCACCTGAGACTGGGCATCGCAGAGAGACCAGAGCGATCTGGGTCAGAACCTGCCTGGACCGGGTCTGCAACAGTTTTTAGTTTATTATTTTGTGGTTTTTCAGTTTTTCTTGGTTGCTGTAGCCAAACATCTTCCAATTCATCATGTGTGTTGGTTTTATTCTGTAGTTTTATGTTGGGGGGGGGGGGGTCTGGGATGTAAATGTCTCATGGTTCTTTGTCACTGAACGAGTCAATGTTTGGTTCTTAAACTGGTACTTTTACACACAGATTATTCAATTTATTTTCTGCCTGATGTTGTTTTTCCCTCGTTACGTCCAAAACATTAAGACCCAGCTGAGGCAGCAGAATTAGAATCAAACTCCTTAAACAGTGCTGATGATAATTATTGTCCTGCAATAAGACTTTTGTTTGAATGTACGGCGCTTCACCCAGCTACTTTTATTTTGGCGGGGTGTGTGCAGAAGTGAGGGATCCTGTTGATTAGGATGTGATTAATCAATATATCTGTTACTGATCAGTCATTTACAGGTACAAATTAAACCCGTGCTACATCTCTGCGTTTGTGTCTCTGTCTCTGTGTCTCTGCATTTGTGTCTCTGTCTGCTGATGTTTCTGCTGGTTTCTCCCCATGTCTCTCGTCCTCTGACTGACTGTAATCTAGATCAGATTTACCGTAATTCTGCTGAAATCACCTGGGAAACCGTAATGACGAGCCAGGAGCATGTAAACACAGAGATGGTACATTACAGCAAGAGCACCCACTCTGTTCATATTTCTACATGTGAAGTGACCGGACTTTCTTATTCAGAGACACAGGAGGAGACATACTGTCTGATTCTGATCTCCCTGAGTTTTAGGAGAGCAGCGATGAGACGCACAGTAAACAGCAGAGTCTGTCCAACAATGTGCTGTTTTCATGTTTTTCTTGTATATAATTAAAATGTGTGAATTTCTTGGTGGTTTACAGCGTGTTAGGTTTGTGTTTCTTTGCGTGGTCACAGATTGATTATCTCTCTCCGGGACCGGGTCCTTCTCGGACTTGAGAGGTTTTCCTTTATATTTCACCCTGAAAGTTTTCCCTGGTTAAAAGCTCAGTTCAGGACACGGCCACCAGGTGGCAGCAGAGTGCTGAGACACACCTGTAAATCATCAGTGGTTCAGCAGGTGAGTTTCATCAGATCCTCAGGCTCCTGCTGACCAGAACATTCAGATGAGACTATGACCTGACCCACAAAGACTGATGAGACCAGTAAAACCAGATACCTGTAGTCAGAGAGGCCTGAGGCTGTACAGGTGTGACGAACACTGTGTCTTTACCTGGACAGTAGAGATGAAGGTTTGAAGCTTCAGGATTTGATGGACAGCTACACTTAAGAAAACCTCATCGATCCATCACTTCTGCACAGGTAACTCACTCTGGACCTTTTTATTTATAAGCTCAGGGATTTCTCAGTTATCTGAGATAACAGACAACAGAAACTGTTCTGATTCTCACCTTCCAGACTCGAGGTCAGACTTTCACTGGCATTAAAATCCCAGGAAGCAGAATTTGGATCATTGTGAGACCTCGCCACTGATTCTCAGGACTCATTATTATACTATTTTATTTATATAAATATACCGTATATAAACTATGTGTGTGTGTGTGTGTGTGTGTACAACCTAATTATTCTGTTTGTTTTTTTATTCTGCAGTTTATCTGCACTCTGAAATTAAATCATGGAACAAATAAGCAGTTCAAAAAGAAATCATGAAATCAATTTATTAACCAGAATGTATTCTAAACGTCGGATTCGTCAACGTCTCCACCTTTTGGCAAATACAACGGTGAACACACTCTTCATTCTTCGTTCCCATATGTGATACTTGTCGAACGCTTTGCTTTCATTCACGATTCAGGCGTTTTAAGTCTGGAAATGTGGATTAATTTGAGGCGACCTGGTAGCTCAATGGGTTAAGCATCAGACTGGGATGCAGAAGGTCGCAGGTTCGAAACCCCGTCTGACTCCTAATCCATCCCCTACCAGGTGTGTCCCTGAGCCAGACACCCAGCGCTAGCTCCCTGTAAGTCGCTCTGGATAAAAGCGTCTGCCAAGCAAAGTAAACTAAACTAATTTGCTTAAAACACCTTCTTCCAGTCTTCAGTTGTCCAATCTTGTCTTGTTGCTGCAACGCAACTGAAACATGCAGCTCGAGGTTTTTCTTCTCTTTGTTGAAACTGTGACTTGCTTCCTACGACCAACATTGAACTGAGCTTGAAGCTGTTGTTGTCCTGTGGACGTCCAACACATGAGCTGTCAACTCTCAGAAACCTGATGCAGTTCTGGCTTTGGGTCTGCCAGACTTCTTGCTGTCACAGTTTGACCCAGTTTCTGATTTTGATGGTGATACCTTGACTTTCTTTGTAAAATTTCTGTAGAAATACCTACATTATGTCTGTTATGATGGTCTGTCTCTTGTTAGTTAAAATACTTGGTAATTGCCTTTTTATTACCGTTTTTGTATCAATGCTGTTTAACTGATGCTCACAAGTGTTTGGTTCCAGTGTGTTCCAACACTGCTTTATGCAGAGATGGTTGTATGATCCAGAAAAGTTGGATTTAGTTCAAGCTCCACTTTTTAATAATATTCTGAAATGTACATTATTTAATTATTATTTAACCTTTAAGCTATTAATTAAACCTAAATTGCTATATATATATATATATATATATATATGTGTATATATATATGTATATATGTATATGTATATATATGTGTATATATATATGTATATATGTATATGTATATATATGTGTATATATATATATGTATATATGTGTATGTATATATATGTGTATGTGTATATATATGTGTATATGTATATATATATGTGTATATGTATATATATATGTGTATATGTATATATATATGT
>JAUMHF010000012.1:57026-77653 GCA_032359275.1 Microctenopoma steveboyesi | reverse complement strand
TATGTATATGTATATATATGTGTATATATATATATGTATATATGTGTATGTATATATATGTGTATATGTATATATATATGTGTATATGTATATATATATGTGTATATGTATATATATGTGTATATGTATATATATATGTGTATATGTGTATATATATGTGTATATGTGTATATATATGTGTATATATGTATGTGTGTATATGTATGTGTGTATATGTATATATATGTATGTGTGTATATGTATATATATATGTGTATATATATATATATATATATATATTGTTTCTACATCTTCAGAGTTTCTGATTTATAATGTATGAAAAAATACTGTCCAGTAAAATAACATAAACTAATAACTTAAAAAAATGCTGAAGAATTAAATAAATTAATAAAAAAAACAGACATCAGGTTGAAATAAAAAAATGTGAATTTAATAAAGTTGTAAATTCCATTTGAAATATTTGAGTCAGTTTGTAACCAAGACAAAATATTTTTTAAAATACAAATATTTAGTGTTTCAACCAGAATCAGTGTTTAAACTTTATTTTTCTATTAAAACACAAGTTCAAAGGCTTTTATTTTCTTAAGAGAAACAGTCGTGGTGTCCCCTCTGACATCATCCTCACAGTGTGGTGAACTGGCTCAGAGCTGTTCTCAGCTTGTCCGCGATCTGACCAATCAGAGAGCAGAGAGGTGATGACATCACTCAGCAAGAAACCAATAGTTTAATGAAGTGCGGCGCTCACCTGCTGGTAAAAGGTCACCTGACCCTCCAGGTAGAGCTGCATCACTCTGTTGTAGTCATAGATACGGTTGCTATGGAAATGATTCATCTCAGCTGGAAGGAGAGGGGGGGTGGGGGTTACACACGTTTAGTATTTGTATTTACTTGTACCCTGCAGTGGGTAGTTCATGCAGCTGACGTTATGTGTAGTACAGTGTGTACTTGTACCCTGCAGTGAGTAGTTCATGCAGCTGATTCGATGGTTCATACACTTTCGGTCACTGCTGCTGATTTTTCCTGCAGAAACCAGACGATCAGCTTCTTTCACTTTTTCCACTGCAGTCTGTGGAAAGTTTAACAGGTGACGATGGTTTAAAGTGAAAGTCTTAGTTCATTAGTCATTCTATAGCTTACACAATGGATTACTACAGTTTGTAGTACCACACTGTGTATTAGTACCTCAGTACCTTGTGTACAGTGATGATCTCAGGAAAACATCCCAACAGACCTTTGTACTCGCTGTTTGTCTCCAACAGGAAGTGAAGGTCGTTCTGAGGCTGCAGGTCAGGGGTCATCAGAGGTCATCAAATAAACACAGTAACAACAATAAAAACTAAAATGTGAATAAAGTGAAAATCGGTTGAACAGATTTAATGTGGTGAAACAGAAATAAAAGAATAAAACTACAGAGTAGTAGTAGTAGTAGTATCACACATCGTGTGCTGACCTGCTGTTTGATGATGTGAGCGATCTCCTCGTAGGTTTTTCCTGCAGCTGTCAGAGCTTCTGTTAATGTCTCCTCCCCTGAAACACAAACATGTGTTCATCACTAAGGTGATGCAGACTCTGAGGTTCAGTTCAGACGACGATCGGACTAATCGATCAAATGTTTCTTGATGCTTCGTTCAAAGACAATCTGATAAAAAGGCAAAGGCTGAAGTGAAATTTTTCTATGACTGCAGCATCAGACAAATAATAGAACTACAGAGAGGACGTGTAGTGTCTCCTTGTCTCCTTCTCTCATTCCATCCCTCCTTGTGTCCTCTCCTCACCTGGATATTTGCTGCTGTTGAAAACAGTTGACAGGTTTCTAAAGGCTCGACCAATCCGCTCGTACTCTTTGGGCAGCGCTGCACATGCAGTAATACACACAGTACACAAGCTGTAGTACATGTTATTTACAGTATACACAGAAATGCACATATTATTATTATTATTACTATTATTATTACACATATATTCACATACTTAATGTGTTTATGTACAAGTACTGCACTGGACCTGTGTATTTGCAGGTATGTGTAAAAATACTGTGTGTACTTGCGTCCAGTGCAACGTTTCCAGTGTGTGTGTCCGACGTTCAGCAGCTCTCTGACTCCTTCATCCATCTGCTTTGTGAACCGGCTGAACTGGTCACACTTCTGTTCACTACACACACACACACACACACACACACACTCTGATCCAAAACTGAACCTTAAAAAATGACCCTTTAAAAACAGGGGGAGACAACTCAAACTCTACGGTGTTTAAAATCTGTAATTGATTCCTGAACTCGTCCTGACACTGCTGGCTTTTAGCCCCGAGAGGTGTCTGCAGGTCCTCAGGTCCTAACAGTTCGCCTGTATGTAGCCTTACAGACAAACTTAGGGATAAAAACATTAACTTACACCTGGGCAGCATCGAGCTCTGCAGCTTCAGGTTCAATCAGACTGAAAATCATCGGCCCCACCGTCTCATCTTTCTCTGCTGTCCTTTTCCCCACCTTCCACTCCTGAAAGACACGGCCTCAGCCAATCAGGGAAAAACCGACAAAGCTCCTCACTGCTGATTGGCCAAAGCGTACCTACCTTCTCGTCCCTGTAGGTGAGGAACAACTGGAAGACTTCGCTCTGAGAGACGACTGGGTGACGACACATCCGAGACATCCAGGCCTGCAGGCGCTCCATCCTCATCCTGATAAAGTCATCCTCAAACCGGCCTGAAAGCACAGATACAGATTCAAACACAGGTCAGAGACCAACCTAAAGAAGTCCAGGTGTGGTTGTCATGGTGACAGCTCACCTGTCACCTGTTTGTCGGGCAGTGAGGGGATGGGCAGCGCCGAGCCGAACTTCTCTAGCAGACGCTCGTACAACCAATCAAAGTGTTTGTAGCGATGATTGACAGGTCTGTTGGTTGTCTGGGGGCAGGAGGACGATCAGAGTATTAATGCGAGTACTGCTGCAGGTGGTACTTCATGTGATGTGTATTACTACAAATCTGCTCACGTTGGGTGTGACTTGGTACTCGATGAAGCTCTTCAGTCCATACAGTTTGGACTCTTTCTTCGGGTCTGCAATCACGCAGTCCAGAGGAGACGTCGGGTACAACCAGACTGGACCCACCTCTCCCACCTGATTGGAAGATGAACAGGAACCAATCAGAGTGCAGTAATCGCCAACAAAAACCTCAACAAAGCTGATTACTCACATAGACAGGAAGCTGGTCTCTGCTGTTACATGGTGGTTTAGCTAACAGGAAGACTTCTGGGTTTGGACCTTTGGAGAACGTAAACCTGAGGACACACACAGACTGACTGAGACCAGTTCTACCGGTTCGTATTGTACTGTGAGATCTACCAATGTAAACATCAGTTTACTTGTTTCGAGAGATCTTTACAGATGGACCGTGGGCGCCCGGCCCTAAAACTCTGGGATCTTCATCCACGTGATTGTTACCATGGTAACTGCTCACTGATTGGTCGTCCCACTCGTCATCCCACTCGTCATCGTCCCCTTCCGCTGCTGCAGACAGAATAAAAACACAAACTGAGTTTTACTTGTCTGCTGTGAACAGAGTAACGTGTGTTTTACCTTGTTGTGTATTGGTGTGTCCACGACTGTCCTGTCCGTCTGTGGAGGGACTGACATAATCCTGGACTGCTGACCAGGAGCCCCCGCCCCCTCCAACGCCAACCTTAAAAACACAACAACAGAAAAATCTGTGAAGGTTCTCGGTCATCCAGGTCATGGTTCTCAAAAAAGGTTTATCCAAAGCAAGTGGACTCGTTTGGTTGGTGGAAACCGGACAAGTCCAGTTGCTATTGTTTAATTGAGACAACAACAGAAACCATCTTTGGTACGGTTCCCATAGAGACAGGTGCTTGGATCATGGTTTGGTGTCTCTGCAGTAGTTCACTTGATTACCCTGCTCACCTGTAAATAATCCATAGGTACCAATCCGGTTTGTCCTCTGGCGTTCTGGGCTTCGATCCAGCCTCCACCCACAGTCTGTCCAGACACAGGGTCACGTTTATTACACACATTGTGTATGAACAGTATGTACTCCTTGTGAATGTGTTTTTTTGGCGGTACATGTATGCTGTATGTTTGAGTTTGTACCCGGTCGAGCACGGTGAGGGTCTCTCCCTCTGTGACCGACAGCTCGTTGTTTCCTGGTTCGGCAATGAAGTCGTACAGAACCTGAGCCTGAGACAGGAAGACAACAGTTCTCTAAAGTCCACATCAGAGATGTGTTTGTGATTCTGTGCAACTGCTGCAGCTGTGTCAGACTCTGCTTAAGATCAGGGACTCTGGTAGAATTTAAAGTTAAATAAGACAAAATATAATCGACTGCTCTGATAAATGATTAATTTTACTTTAACAGCTGATATAAGACATAAAGTTGGAACCAAAAATGAAATTAAAAAACTCATTTAGTTTGATATTGTCGTATGATGATTATTGAACAATAGATTTTAGTAAAACAACAGCAGATCGTTTTTTATCTTTTAAGAAACAATAAATGAGTTTGATGTGTGAACGTCGTCTCTGTAAGTTGTGTGTGCGACGTTGATGACACAAAGATAATAAGGTCTTTGAGCTGAGAAGAGGGTGAGAGGAAACATCACTCGAGAGAGACCCAGAAACCGGACTTCCTGTTAGACCAGAACTCTTCAGTCAGCAGCTTCAGGTCTTTTTCTCTGTGACATGTTTGTTCTGTCGCTTTTCATCTGATCTCCAGTTAGTTACTGCATTACAGTGAGTAACTGTACTACATGAACACATCTGGGATTCTAAACAGATGTTGGGTGGTTTCTATACTGTTCTTATTGCTGTTTTACATTTTGTTGTTTTCTAATATTTCTACTCATCTTTTTAATTTAATTGTATATATTTACAGTTTATATATTTTCCATCCTCAGTATTTTACATGATTTCTTAAAATCCTTTGCTGGTGAGTTTCTATACATGTTTTAATATTTTGTTAAATGGACAATAAAAACAAGAATAAAAGTCATGTAAAGACATGTTTACAATTTTTTTCTGAACATGTTTTGCAGTAGAAAATTCATTTTAATATCCCTACAGATGTTTTAAGCAGACCTTTAAAAATATTTCATTTTAAAATGTACACCGTTGACTATCCTGTACTTTGGTTTAAAATCACACAGATAAAAACTGCAGTTAATTACTTTACTTCTGTTGCTTTTTCTCGTCTGGCAGCTTGATAATTTTCCCACCAGACTCCTATTGAATTCCTAAACGGTTTCTAGACACGTTTCGTTACTTAAACTGCGACTTTCGATTCGTTCTTCGGCATTTTTATCTCAGGAATAAACAAAGTACTCCAACAGAACATTTAAAAACCTTTCATGATACTTTTGAAAACGTTTCCCGGGTTTAAACTTCGCATTTCCTGGTTGCTCTAATCAACTGTTTTCTCTATGGAGTTTATGCAGGGAGCAGCCGCAGCGAGCCAGCAGCTCCGTGTTCTGTCTGATGATGTAAACAGCGCTAGGTGTGGGGGTCAAAGGTCACGGAGGAACAGGTGAGTGGTCTTACCTTAAGAGCCATGGTGACGTCACAGCAGCAGCAAGTGTTAATGGTTTTATTTGATAGTTTAAAGTTTCATCGAGTTGCGCATCTGATCGCCGAGTTACTGGAACTTCTACTGGACAAGTTAGAAACATACACACTAACGGCATCCTGTTCAGCTTTTCACAATAAGAGCCTACTGCTGGGTTAGTAGCTAGACTTAAAGTTTAAAACACTAAAATCTATCAGGGGTATTGTTGGTAAAAGTAGAACTTCCACTAATGTTTATGGGCAGTGGACAATAAATAAATTCAAGTATCAGTGAAAACAATATCATGTGACAGGCTGTACATTTGACCCATTCATGGATGTAAAAAAAACTAACTACACGTGTATCATACAAAGTATAGTATGAAGGAGCCGAATACTGTAAAACATAATATTGAGATGTTTTGACCAATCAGAGTGTTCCGTTCTCTGCTTATTGACGTATTCTGTTTTGTTTCCTGTATAAATAAAAGCAAACAGCAGCTAAGCATGGTTTCATAGTGCTTTGTATTTTTTACTGTGTATTTCAGCATTTGAGTTTAAAAAGAAATAACCACAGTAATATGTTTTATTATTTGTATTGCTTTATTGTTTTAAAATTGTGCAACAGAATCAGTTTTGACCAAACTCACTGAAAGTGAACAAACAATGAACAAATGTGTTTCTGTGAACAAAACTTTAGTTAGTTAAAGCTGGTTTCAGGTGTTTAGTTCATATTTATTCTTGTTTCTACTTTAATTTGTAGACACATAGGAAGTAAAACTGTGAGGATCAGGTTCATTAGTCTGGATAAAACACAGCAGGTTATTTATTTATTTATTTATTTATTCCTCATTCATGCAGGAAACTTTGCAGATAATAAACATATTGAATATGTGACAGATGATCAATGAGCAGCAGAAATTTTAATGTTTGTAATAATTGTCACATGTCAGAGTGAGAAGATTTAAAACAATGAAACAGACAATCAAACTCTTCAGATTCATGTTCATGTTTGCTGATGTCATAATGAGAGGGTTAGATGGGTTAGAGGACCTGCAGACGTGGGTCTTCCCGGGTGGGGTTCTTCTTCAGTGGACACACCACCACATCGCGAGCACAGAGGCCAACAGGCCAATCAGAGAGCTCGCTGAGGACAAGGGAGCGGAGTTACAGAGGTCTGAGTTGCAGCACTTAAAGCTGAAAGCCGACACCTGTAGGTGACAGACAATGTTAGAAACCAACCAGTCACCTAGTCAGCAGGTCTCCTGATGATTAGGCGGCTCAACATCTGTCCTGCCTCTGTTTAGATGGCAAATTAAAATGGCTTTGTGTGTTTAATAATAGGTCCAAGACTATCTGCACTACACAAGGATCCGGGCAGGTTGTTCAGATGGGACCAGCTGAACCTGATTTTGTCTGATTAGCGACTCAGAGCCACTCACTTTGGAAACTTCACAGCAACGATACAAGAGGACGATGGACAACTGCAAAAGCTGAGTCCAGAAGCAGAATCACAACACCTATGGACACTGAAAAACAGGATCTAAGTGGAGTTTCTGAGGTGGAGTACCGCCCATCTACACCAAATCTCCATGAAGAACACGTGAGTCAGCTGTGGTTCCACTGGTTTAATAATAATAAATACTTTAGTGATCCTTGGGGAAATTGTTGTTTGGACAGCTGTTAGACCTGTGTCTGCGCTACTCGGGGATCAGTGTCTTGTCCAAGGACACCTCCACATGTAACCTGGTGGGACTGGGAATCGAACCCGCTCACCCTTGGGTTTGAAGATGTCTGCTCCACCCACTGAGCTATCATGCCATTTCTAATGGTAATTGCTGGTGGCTTCTCCTTGTAAGTCGGATAAAAGCTTCTGTTACGTTTATGGATCAACCCTGCAGTGGTTCTAACCGTTTACTCACAGATGCTATTTCCTGTTTTGTTTTGAACAATCGATGAACCAGTTGTTTAAATCTTTTGTTTCTGTCCTTGTTACTAGATACTTTGCATCTATTCTGCCCGAGATAAAGTCCAGACACTGAACCTGTGAGGATCCTGCTTTATGCTCTGCTGACAGCGGACAGGGCTTTTACAGACTTCTTATTATCTGTGTGTGCCGTTCTGGAGAACCAGAGATCCGTTTGTTGAGTGTCTCTGAATAAAGCAGAGTAGAACCGAGTAGACTACAGTGGTTATTACCTGGGGGAACATCTGGCCCAGTCGGTTGCGATCACAGTCTGAATACTTGAGACACTGACGGTAGGTCATTCCTCCTGAGGACACACACAAAAAGTCTGATTAGTGAGGCTCAGACGGGCTTAGATCTGGATCGTTCACATCGACTGATCAAGAAGCCAGAGTCCTGATGATTGTACCGTGGAGGTGTACAGGTGTAACAGTGTGAAGGTGTACAGGTACCTCTCTCGTAGAGAGTGAGACAGGCGTCGTCATAGCTACAGTCTCGTTGTTTGGAGCAGCTGGAAGTATAGTCCTTACAGCTGTAACACCGAATGGCCGATCCTGAAACACAACCCACTACTGTTACTGCTGTTAGGTCCCCGAATGCTGAAATAATCACTTTAACCAGTTTTCTCTTGGAACCACGAGTCTGCTGCGTGATGCTTAACTTTCACATTCTGTGAACAACTACTGATGATTTTTTACCACAAACTGAAATCAATAAAGTGTCAGTAGATTTTATTGAGATTAAGACTTTTCATGATGCTAATGACACAGAATTAAAATCGGTACAAAAACCTTTAAAATCCAGAAAAATAGTTTCAGTTGTTCTCGAGTTAGAACAAAGATTCAGATATATAAGACGTACCCAGTCCGAACAGGGTGGAGCAGATCAGCAGACAAATCCCCAAGGAGCGCTTCATTTTCACCTCAGCACAGGTCGCACATCTGGAATCAGGGTCCACAGTATTCACGTGATTCAACAGTCGTTTGTGAGAAAAGTTTTCTGACCTGATGACAGAGCCGATACAGTGTGTACTCACCCAGCAGCAGAAGCAGTAATACAGCAGTTCAGCAGCACCGATGATGATGAAGAGGAAGAACAGAGCAAGGACTGTGAAGGCTGCAGCTGCTGGGAGGAGTCTGTCTGTACTTTACAAACATCAATTCATTGGTTTCAATCTTCAGCACAGTGTGAAAGTCAGAGGAACTGAACAGAGATATGATCTGATCCTCTGGTTCTTCAGGTCTTTAGGTCTAAAGTTTAAGTCTGGTTCTGGTTGTTTTACATCTTTGTCTCGTCACACTCTTTGTTTGTTTTGTGGTCTGATGCTTCTCTACAAGTCCAACATCTAGTTTCTGAATAATGTGCTGTTACAGTGTGGAGATCACCTGAATGTGATGACACTCCCATCAGACCTAGTTGTTTGTGTCGTCTAAACATTGTGACCATGCAGCTTAAAGGACGGGGCTCTGCGTGGAACCCTGCACCGACCTGGTGCCGATGTGGTGATGTGATGATGGTGCTGGATGAGAGGCTCTGTGTTAAATCATTTATCTCAGCGCAGAAGAAGAAAAGCTGCAGTGTGTCAGCCTTGAATGACCCGAGACCAACAATGAGCTTCAGTTTGTGGAGAAACAAAGAGCAGAGGAAATCAGCCGCCAACAGAACAGAAAACCGTTTGTGTTCCCAGCCCCCCCACAGCAGCCGGTTTGTTTTCCATCATCAGGCCACTCGGCCGCGCTCCTTAAACATGTACTTATATATGATGCCCAAGATCCATGATCTAACATCCAGGAACCACCGGAAACTGGACCTGATGCATCAACAAAAGACTGAGAAAACCGGTTAACACAGAGCCTCTCAAACCAGCATCCCCTACAAGAGGTCAAAGGTCGTCCTGCAGGAAGCTGATTCTCTCAATACTTCAGGGAACAGTGAGTAACAGGTGGTGTAAAGAGCGTGTGGCGTCATTCACGCCGTCACCTCCAGACTACAGAACCAGCATCCAAACACCTTCATAATAATCACACGCTTCTTTCCAACATTCTCTCAACTTTTTATCAGTAGTTCAATTCCCATCAGAGACGATAAGACTTTGGATTTACTCTATGCCCCCCCCCCCCCTCCCCCATTTTTTACCTCCACATAATCAGATTTGTGAAGACGGGTTGTGTAACAGGACGAACATCAGGACGTGTAGAACACCAGTCCAGCCCTCTGTACTTTACTTGTCAGACGCTTTTATCCTGTGTGTGTGTGTGTGTGTGTGTGTGTGTGTGTGTGTGTGTGTGTGTGTGTGTGCGTGTGTGTGTGTGTGTGTGTGTGTGTGTGTGTGTGTGTGTGTGTGTGTGTGTGTGTGTGTGTGTGTGTGTGTGTGCGTGTGTGTGTGTGTGTGTGTGCTTTTTTAAACAAGTGAGTTTTTAAATGTTTTTTTAAAGGTGGTGAAACTCTCAGCCAGTCGAATGGGGCAGGACAAGTTGTTCCACCAGCCAGGGCTCTCGTCTGTAACAGGAAACCTGACTCTTTAATAATGCAGGTCCTGGACTCGGAGTCAGGTTTTAAGATCCAGGTGGATGCAGGTGAACCAGTTCACTTGTTATTAGGAACCAAACTAACTGTGTCCTGATGTTGTCCTTTTGTTTCAGACTGGCATGAAACATCGTGGACCTAACCCTAACCCTAACCTCATGGGTAAAGTAGTTTCTACTTTGTTCTAACGCTGTACCATCGAAGTCGTATTTCGACAGACATGATTCTTTTTTTCATTCCAGAGGAACTGAACGCAATACCAGCGTCCGTTTACAGAGTCGCCACGAAGCTCGAGTCTCTGCAGAAACTCTGTCACAGTGAGTATTTCTGTTTGTGTACTACCAGTAAATACTCCCCAGCAGTACTCTGGTTTAATACTTTAATACTAGCTCTAAATGCTTTGTAGCCAAATACTTGTATATCAGGAATTATGTAACATAATGTCATCAATAATTATCAGTTCTTCTTCATTAGTTGATTTTTTGCACTGATGTATTTGTGACCTGTCTAAAAGCTGAAAACTCTAAACTCGACTTTATTTAATTTTAATTCAAATTCAATTAATTTTTAAAAATTTCCCTTTTAACGATGACTTGATTTTTTTCTGATCTTGATAAAATAAGATTTAAAATTAGTTTGTTAAACAAACTGAACTAATTTTGTCAGTGGACAAGGTCTCTGTCGGACACGTTGCAGCAGCAGTCCACTCCGTGATCGGACCTCAGCAGCTGCAGGATGTTGAGCTGAACAGAGAGGAAGTGATCCAGACTCTGAAGAGGATGTTTCACAGAGTTGGTCATTTAACTCTGGCGGCTGCAGAAGAGACCTGTGGTCTGATGTTCAGGCTCTACGACCGGTCCAAGTTTACATAAACCTTTACTCAGATCCTTATGGTATTCACTCCACAGTCCTAGGCTGATGTGTCTTTATGTTTCAGGACTCAGACTGGTCGTGTTTCTGCTGCTTCTCTTCAAATGGCTCTGATCGCCCTGTCTGCAGACAATCTGCTGGACAAATACAGAGGTGACAAACGCTTCAGGCCTCACAAAGATCCTCCACATGACTTACAACTAAAAGTGTAAAGGACCAAAACTGGAACCCAAAGGGAACTGTCCTGTGTTTCATTAAAATTTTTTGTTGTTATTATTATCATGACTGTGTCTCCTTCAGAATTAAGTTCCGTTTCTTTGTCTTTAGCTCTAATCAGTGTTTCAGAGAACAGTTCAAGATCTGTTAGCACAACTGGATTCAGATCTTTACTACAGGACCTCAGCCAGGTAACAACACTACAGGAGACTACATTTCCCAGCCTACCCCTCTGCGTCCTAACTTGTGTTCATGTGTCCAGATACCTGCAGCGGTGCAGGGGGAGATGGTTTTTGGCACTGTGGAGGTGGCAGTATTGTCGTGTATGAATGGGGTGAGAACATAAACACAGAACTTGTTACTGCAGGTGATCGGTGCTTCTTACGACAACGTGTTGACTTTTCCTGTTCACAGCTAGTGACTCCAATGTTGAACAAAGAGCATGTGTTGTCATGGCTGCAAAGCAATCCATTGCTGTTGCTATGGTTACCTGCACTGTACCGGCTTTCCATCACTCAGAACATCCATCACTCCGTCCGCTGCCACACCTGCAAGATCTTCCCCATCACTGGACTCAGGTGAGCACATGGTAGCCAGTCAGAAGTGACATAATAGATGAATAGATTCTACTTAAGGTTCTACTATGCTCTACTGACTTGTGATAGATTATTTCTTGGGTGCATTCAGGTATCGCTGTATGAAGTGTGTAAACATCCACCTGTGTCAGAGCTGCTACATGAACGACCGACAGACAAGGAAACACAAACTCCACCATCCGGTGCTTGAGTTCTGCACCCAGGTATAAAAACCTACAGGTAGATCACCCACATGGAGACTTATACAGATTTAGTTCCTAATCTTGGGTTTGTATTTCTATCAGCCCACCTGGAGGGAGTCTCTGTCCTCGTTAGTGCACAGTGCTCGTTATGCTCTGTTGCCACGTCAACAAACTCACAGAAATAGGAGGAAGGTTGTAATGTGGGTGGAGCCAGGAGAGATTCAGAACAGGTGAAAATTTGTATTTTCTTTTCATACTATATTTTAGGTAGAGTAAATTTATATTCATCTTAACCCTCTCAAGACAGGCGTTGTATGTTTTAATATTAAATATACAGCTAAGCCCATAATTAATCATACCCCTGGCAAATTTTGATTTAATTTACTTTTATTCAAGTTATTTTTTGACAGGAAATGACATAGGTGTCTCTCAAGATAATACGATGATGTACAAGAGGCATTATTGAGGAAAAATAAATTTTTTAGCTTTTGTTTTCATTTGAGCAAAAAGTGTCATGTCCAAACTTATTCATACCCTTCTCAATAATCAATAGAAAAGCCTTTGTTGGCTATTACTGCAACCAAACGCTTCCTATAATTACAGACCAGCTTTTTGCATGTCTCCACCCGTATTTTTGCCCATTCATCTTTAGCAATGAGCTCTAAATCTTTCAGGTTGGAGGATCTTGCCATCACCCTGATCTTTAGGTCCCTCCACAGATTCTCAATTGGATTCAAGTCAGGACTCTGGCTGCGTCACTCCAAAACTTAAATGTAGATGTCTGCTAACCATTTCTTCATTGTCATGCTGAAATGTCCACTGGTGCCCAAGGCCAAGTTTCTCTCCAGACTGCCTGATGTTGTTGTTGAGAATCCTCATGTATTGCTCTTTTTTTCATGGTGCCGTTTACTGTGATTAGGTTCCCTGGCCCATTGGAGGAAACTCATTTCGGACACTGATCCGTCTGTCCGTCAACCTCATGCTTCATCCGTCCCTCACTCATGAACAAGACCCCGAGATACTTTAACTCCTCCACTCGAGGCAGCACCCTTTTCCAGCTGAGAACCATGTTCTCAGCTTAAGAGGTGCTGACTCTAAAAATAGCCCTTCTGGGATCAAGGCCTTGCTGTGACAGAAGGGCTTGCGTGGTCTAGTGATCCTCAAAAGCTATATGCTTCTGTTGGGTGTCCCAAACCAGTCTTAGGTGAAGATCCAGACTAATTGGATGAGGGTATCCGGGATTCCTTAAAGCTCTTGATGTTGTGGGGCTGCCTTGGTTGACATGTCTTGTAGTTTCCCTGGATTGGCAGACAGGGGTGGTGGTTCCCCTTTTTAAGAAGAGGGACCGGAGGATGTGCTCCAACTACAGGGGGATCACACTCCTCAGCCTTCCCGGTAAAGTCTATGCAGGGGTGCTGGAGGAAAGAGTTTTTTGACCGATAGTCAAATCTTGGGTTTCTAGTCGATCTAAAAAAATGTTTTTATTAAAATAACTACAATTACTAACTAATTTAAAATTCAACACATTCTTCTCAAACTTCTCAGTGGCCCGCCCCCCTCTGATGCCTCAACACCACTGGCTGACTCAGCTGTCCATAACAGCCCCACTCTGTCATCGTCCTCGTCTAAAGCCCTGCAGAAGGACGAGGAGACGCTGACTCAGCATGTGACCTATGACCTCCAGCCACTATTCAAAAACAAAATAAAAATATAAATGATAAGAATGATAAACACAGTTTGTTTCTAAACAGACAGACACACTCGCTTTGATGAATGAAGTCAAAAACCTGCACAGAGACAAATGGTGAGAAACAACATTAAGATATTTTAAATTGTTTATATTTTTCATATTATCTCCATAATCTTCTGTTTCAGGCAGCTCGAGCAGGAGCTACAGGCATGGAGACTCGCTGTCCAATCAGAGCATGGACTCCTTGAGGACAGGTGCTCAGAGATGGAGATTACCATGGAAACTCTGAGACAACATCACCTGTGTCTGCAGGAAATGCTTACACTGGTAAAGTCCTTCACCACAGCGGAAACACAAATGTGTTGTATTTTTATTTAAATAGTTTTTTAACGTATTATTTAAAGTATAACACAAAGACAACGTTAACAATCTGCATGTATCAGAGTCGTGACCATGATTCAAGTGTCAAGTCTGGTTTAAGGATCATAAGGCTCTGACGAAGCCGTCATCACAACATGAAGCTTTCTGATTGGCTGAAATGCACCTTGGGGATTGTATTTTCATGTGTGTGACATTTTATGAGACGTCTCCTTCAGGCTTTAAACAAGACAGAGGTTCATCAACACACCGACAACGGCGAGGGGACGCAACAAGACGCCGACAACGGCGAGGGGACGCAACAAGACGCCGACAACGGCGAGGGGACGCAACAAGACGCCGACAACGGCGAGGGGACGCAACAAGACACTGACAACACGGACATAAACACAGACAGAACTACCACACCAACTTCTGATATTCTCAGAATCGAGAACGAAGAAGACCAATTACTAACTCCATCTTCTACAATTCAGTGGGACACACTCCTATCACATGACCTGCACTGGGAGGAGGAGGAGGAGTTTACAGGTGACAAGTGTCTCTGTCATCCAACAGGACAAGAAGATGAGTCAAAGGAGCTGAAGGGAGAAGACAACTGTATGTATGATGAAGAGGAGAATTGTGGGATCTGTAGTCCAGAGAAGGTTCTGCAGGAAACTGTAGACGGAATGAGGGCTGTGATGGACACAAGCAAGAGTAGAGAGAGACAGACAGGTGAGCCACAGACAGGTGGAGATAGGATATGTCTCAGGTGTTTATCCACCGGTCTCGCTGAAACCTGCCTCACATGAGTAAAGTGAGTTCTGACAGAAAGAAATAAAGTTTAGATGTTTTTAATTTCCAGGTGAGAGGGAGAGGGCTGAGCTTCTGGAGGCTGCAGAGCAGGTGGGAGACTCAATACACCACCTTGTGGACGCTGTGAGAACAAACATACTTTGACGAGGTGAGTCATATTCAGGTGTGTAATGACATAAACACTCCTGCACAAATGTAAAAATGCTCACAGCAGTGTAGGGAAGTGGCCCCAAACTGATACACTGGTTCCAAATCCAAAGAGGCTTCTGTCCAGCCTGGTCAAGTTGGCAGACACGTTAGATCCACCCAATAAATGGTAAACAGAACCAAACCTATTCTGATGCTTGCTGCAAAAAGTTAAATCACTTCTCTGATCACAAATAAAAATTCAGACTTGGCTGCAACCTGAAACAAAGATGTAATCACTAATTTGATTTAATCAACTAAATGTTTTTGCCCTAAGTTATTTAAATGTCATTACAAAAATAAAAGACCAAATAATTTTATGTTATTTTGTTAATTAATTGTTATTTTAACTGATCCTGTTATTCCCAGGTTTTACTAAGAATGTGTGGGGGGGTGGGGGGGGGAACAAAACAAAACTCAAATCAAGTTCATGTTTAAATGTTATTTATTTAAAACATTTAAGCAAAAATTACAAATTCATTTTTTCATGTTAGCGAATGTGTAAATATCAAAACAACTTTTCTCATAAATCATGAAAATAAAAACAATTTCTGAATTTGAAAATATAAAAAAAACAGGATTTAAAAAAATATTATTTTTGTACATAAAAAAAACAAGTATAAAAGTTACATTTTATTTCAACATTGGCACCAGTAAACCTCCAGCACCCCCACCCATTCCAGGATCAGGTTTAATGAGAACATTTAAGTGGTCTTTTATTCTGAAGGACTGTTACCTGAACAGGTATCTTATTGAACTTTTAAGTTGCTGTTGAAAAACCCTTTTCGAGATAATTATGACCAGGATGAGAGTCTTCACAGACATGTTCTTGTTACCTGACCAGGTGTGTTGCTACTTTCGCCCACTCTCACTACCCCTCCTTCTGCGGCGCCTCCCTCTGCGGGGGGTGGAGGACAGAGGGTTGGGGCCTGTGGAGCCTGGAACTTGCCTACCTGGTCCTGCGTGTCGCAGACCCTCCCTCCTGGGCTGAGGGGGGGTTGTCTGAGCGCTAGGTCCTCTGGTGGAGGCTAGGGGGCGTTTCCTTTCCTTTCTGCCCCCCCGCCTGACTGTGTCCTGGGTCCTGCTGAGCGTTCTCAGGAGGAAGCTGAAGGGTGGGTCAGCCGACCTGTGACCTTTGACCCTGGAGGCCTCTGCAGCCCCCTCATCTGACAGTCTGTCAGCATTCAGATCTGGACTCAGACTCCGAAACAGCTGACGGACACAGGGTGGGGGTGGGCCGGTGTGGACGGGGCCTCTGTGCCTCATGGAGCCTTTAGGGGGGGTCTTGATTATGCGGTTGGTGCAGGGGTTGTAGAACCTCACAGGGAGTGGTCTGTATTTGACCTTTATCCTTTGCAGATCCAGTGGACGTCGCTTCCTCCTGCAGCGCCTGGAGGAGGGGCCTGCAACAGGTGAGCCTATGGGGGCAGGGCCTGAGGAGGAGCACAGCAGGTAGACCAGGGAGGTGCGAGGCTGCACAGGTGTGACGATGCCGGAATATGATGGAGGGAGGCAGCGCCACGTCGCAGGTGTCCTCTCTGCTGCGACCTTGTTGGCTGCAGGGACACTAGGGGGCAGGGGCTCTGCAGTGGGATGACTGACAGCTGGGACAACCAGTTGGACAGTCTGAGTGCTGTGACTGACTTTAACCACCTGTCGAAAACGAGTGGATGAAGACGACGTCTCCACATAAAGACAGAAACCATAAGAATCCATCAGACTCACCTGACACCTTGATGCCAGCCTGAAGCCCCGCCTCCTCCTGAGGTAAATGGACTCATTATCATGGTCTAGGAGGGGCAGAACACCTGGGTCTGTCTCCACCTCCTTGTTACTATATCCTTTCTTGCTGTGGCTCCGCCTGCCATGCCTAACAGCGATGACATCATCAGAAAAACAAAATAAAAGCTGTGAGGTAAAATAAAGTAAAATGTTTAATGTTGTTAGATCATATACCACATGTTAAATATCAAACACAGTGACTCAGTATATTTCAGTAAAGAATAGATTTTGTATTTTCTGTTGTGTGTAGACGTTTAACGTTGTGTTTTTTTTTTTTTACATCTGTTTAACATACATTAACACATTGCTCACTGTTATTTTGTTTGTACCTGAATAGTAAAACATAACTTATGATCTTCTGACTCTATCACTGGGTGTTTTTCTGGTGGTAGGGTGGGGACTGTTTCTGTTCAGTAAAGTACGTGTTAAAATCCCTGTTCCACTTCTAACCACTGAGAGCAGATCTCAGCCGATGAAAACAAACACTTTGCTCCACTCTAGGTTAAAAGTCTGGATTTCAGTATTAATCTTTAGCGTTGAGCATTCGATGTCACACTGACTCGCAGGGTTGCTGTTTTTCTTTCTCTCCTTCATATTCTGTAACTGCTGCTGTTTACTTTTCGCCGAATCAGTAAGTACTGGTCAATCGGAGACAGACTAGCTTTTAGCCGAGTAGTGGTGTAGAAACACGGTCAGAATATAATCTCCATCAAAACCAAGTGAAACATAATGACAAATCAGTTACAGCACTGAGGTCAGAGTCCTGAGTACTGTGAATACTCGGTGTATCTGTACGTGTACAGTTACCTGGCCAAAGACTCAGAATCAAAGTAGCAGATGAACCTTCCCCTTCTGAACTGGTGGACCAGTTTCTCCACCCTCTCATCGTCCTCCTGTTCGATCTGGGTCCAGGTCTTACCCTTAAAGGACTCTGGGATATATTTGGGGATGGGCAGGACTTGCTCTATAGGCAGAGTCCAGAAACCTTGGTCCTGCCTGACCCCCCCGCCTTCTTTCCTGTGGAGAGCAGAGTCCAGCTGGCATGAGTATATATGGTCGTCCAGGTGGACCTGCACATCCATGAGCTGGCTCAGGTCCTTGGTGTGACCCGCCTGGACTAGTGAATTTGGGGGCTGGAAAACCACCTGCAGAGGGAACAGGTCTATTAAAAACCACCTCAGAGGTTCCAGAACTCTGCAGCTGACCAACAGCTACCTGTACAGGTGAGTCCCAGTCTTCACTCTTTGTTTCCATGGAGATGGGCAGGCTGAAGTGGAGGCTGTCTGTCTCGCCACTGATGCCATAACAGCACATCTGGATCACCTGGATCAGATAGAGACTCCAGATCATTTATTATTATTACAGAAGATTAAATGTTAGAGCTGATAAATCTTACACTGGATTTTTTGTCTAGAACATAAAACTGATGCTGACGACACAACGGGACAAAACTGAAACAAGATGATGTAATGCTGCATGTGAGCAGAATAAAACTACACAAAATGAGCTCTGACAGACCCAAACCTCATCAATAGTCTGGTCCAGGTCGTCGCTGTGGTCCGAGTAGAACGCCTGCTCTTTCTGAGCCTCCCTTCGCTGCTTCTGCCAGCTGTCCCAGGGCCTATGATTTGAGAGGGGCCTGGGACCACAACTGAAACCAGGACCCCTGGGGGGTGAGGAGGAGTCACTGGTTTTCCTCCTGTTGGATTTCCTGTGGGCTTTCCTGTGGACAGGTGATGGTTCCTCAGTCTGTGGGGGTGGGATTTGAGTTTGAGGTGAATGTGTGTGGTCTGCGGCTCTGGTTGGTGCATACAGCCTCTCTGTGATTCCCTTTGCCGCTTCGGTGCAGTTGCTGGCACCATACTCCTGATTGTTTGGCTGATATGACGCATCATCGGAGCTGGGTAGGTGTTCTTGAGTGCCTGATGACTGGCTGTCATTATCTGAAAAACATACTTCATCAAGCTCCGCCCTTGGTTTTAGAGGGGTGGAGACTGTAGGCAGGTCAGCATGGGATGGTCTGAGGGAGACGAGGACGAAAGTGAAATAGGTTACACCTGCACAGGTGGGTTTGTTTCTTTTTTGGGGCTGTTGTAGTGTTTGTTTTGATACCTGGGGTCGTTGTAGTGGTGCGGATGATACTGCAGGACATCCTGCAGGAAGCGATCCAACAGGGTGAGTTTGGTTTTGCTGGTGCTGGAGGCTCTGGAGGACGCCTGGACTGAGTCCAGGTGTTGGAGACTGGACAGATGCTGTTATACATGGAATAGGTGATGAATTTTGATTGGACAACTTGGGTCATAAGTGGTTTCAGGTGTGAGGTGTTTACCTGATCAAGGCTGCTGTAGAGGACTCTGCAGTACCCGCAGTAACCCTGTCTGCTCGGCTGACACCTGGAGGGACCAGGCTGAGGTTCTGCCCACATCCTGTCAGTCAGAACATCTTAAACTATGAATAGTTAACATTTACAGTACAGGTGTAGCACTGGGTCACACACAGTCTGGGAGTACTGACATAAAATAAATTGAGATGTGACCTCATGTGGTGTTTGTGTTGAAGCAGCAGAAAAAATGAAACTCAAACTTCAACAAGTCTACTACAACCTGCCTACAGGGTTCACCTGTCCCAGGTTGATGTTACAAATCATTACTGAGCCTGGTCTCTAACTCAGCAGCTGGATTTGAGGCTCGTTAATACTTGAAAATCAGAGAATATGATTTAACCTTTTATATGTTTTACAGACACCGATATTATTATTATTATTATTATTATATTTGAAAATCTTCTCCAACAGATACACCCGAGAGTAATGCTACATAGAAAACATGAGTGTGAGGTAGACTCACCTGCTGGTGGACTCCGCCTTCCTATGGTCATCTGAGACACACACACACACACACAGTACAGTCGGTGGTTAAAATGTAACTGTAAATATTGTTTTGTGTTTTTGAATGTTCACCTTTATCAGATGAATCTGACATCCTGCTGCTGACTCAACCACCTGATTCTCTGTTAATGATAAACTTTAGATCAATTAAAACATTTTTTTAACCTCACCTAGAGTAAAGTCCCCAACCATACTCTAGGATTAGAATTTTTTATCATACTTTGTCACACACTGATTCCGGTTAAATTCCACTTTGGAAAACAATAGAAATAAAAAGTATTTTTCTTACAGTGAAAGATAAATATTTTAATTTTGATTAATTATTCTTTCAGTTAACGGCTTTAATGAAACTAATCTCCTGATTATTTTCTACGTTAAACTGTTTGTTTCATCAGTATAATCTTTTTTTTATTCTAAAAACCTGGTGATTAATCAATCAATACAATTATTGGAGCTAAACGGTGATAACCTGTCAAGAACTAACCTGGATGGTTATGAATGGTTATGGTAAATAGTATCCTAACCAACTAATCAATGAACCAATAATGAATCATAATAATCTTACCTGGAAACAGTGAGGTCAGCACATCCTCTGTCCAATCACAGCGCTCCATGCTGCAACCAGTGGTAACCAGGTGAGCGACACAGGTTCCATGAGCCTGAAGAGAAACTGCGTCAGACTCTCTCTAAGAGCTTCTTTGCTCAATGAAATTACAGGTCAGGCAAGCTGCATGTTTCTCGTTGCCTGTAAAATCTGACAGGTGC
Source organism: Microctenopoma steveboyesi (assembly GCA_032359275.1). Lineage (NCBI taxonomy): Eukaryota > Metazoa > Chordata > Actinopteri > Anabantiformes > Anabantidae > Microctenopoma > Microctenopoma steveboyesi. The sequence continues at coordinate 57,259 of JAUMHF010000012.1, read as the reverse complement.
ATTTTGACACTAATGGTTGATGTATGCACAGGAGGCCATATTTTCACTCAAACACCTCAAGACACATGAAACACATGCATCAAAATATAATCACACACACACAATTAGTAAATACCAGTAAATTCCCTGGTAGTCACATGTCTCCATTCATTTGAATGATTCAAGATTCAAGATTCAAAACACTTTATTAATCCCAGAGGGAAATTGTTTGCCATGAATACAGCCGCTCTCAA
>JAUMHF010000012.1:41079-56926 GCA_032359275.1 Microctenopoma steveboyesi | reverse complement strand
ATGTTTATCAGTAAATTACAGAAAATAATGAACTTTATCACAATATGCTAATTTTTTGAGAAGGACCTGTATATATAATCTGTGCGGTGAAACTGATATGTAAACTAATAATCACTGCTGATCATTTTGTGGCTTTATTTGAAAGAGGAACACACAGGAAAGTCTAATTATCATCTAGATTTCAGCGTTGCTGCTTCTGTCTTGGTGATTATATGTGACACCACCCTGAGAGACCAGGATACAGAATGACTAATACTGTTAATAATGTTTATGGAGATGTAAAGTGTGGAAAAGTTTTACAGTGAGACAGTGACCTGTAAACTATAGTGGGATTATGTTTAAATTAACTTTTAATTAATTCTCAGATGCTTCCAAGTATTATTTAGGGAGGTCCGGACAGAGAACTTTTACTTATGTCCACATGTTTAAATTACTTTATTATATTATGAGCACTGTCAGAGACATTAGTGACTGATTAGTGGAGACATGTCTACAAGCAGCTGATCTAACATCTTCATTCGTCCTTATTTAATGGCTAATTTGTTTTATTTTCCCCTATAAAGTGTATGAGCTCCTACATTTACACACTTCATTTACTCCATCACTTGATGTTTTCTGTGGTGGAGCACTTGTTAGATTGTTGATGGTCAGTAAAAATATGTGTTAAAATCCCTGTTGATTGATTGCAGTTTACTTTAAGATCACCTAACCTAAAATCTAATGTAATGAACTTAACAAAACTGGGGCAAGGATCAGAACAGGACAGCGTTTGGGTCCAGATCCAGAACAGTCCATCCGTTGGTGACCTCTGCACTAGAGAGAGCTCAGGTACCATAGTTTGAGAACCACTGAAGTAAGTTATACAGTGGGGCTGTTTTGGGGCTGATTAGGGGTAACATAGACTTTCAACTCCCTCCACGGATTCTCTATCAGATTCAGTTCAGGATACTGGTTGGTCCAGAACTTTGAAACGTAGCCACTCCTTCGTTACCTTAATAGAGTCAACAAGTGTTGGAGATTTTTAAAGAAGAAGTAACAGTCTGTGAGGGACAGAGATCTTGTTTGTTGTAGGTGCTAAATACTTATTTTCTGCTCCATCCAAATATCATACAATCTCTCATCTATGTATGTAAGAGAGAATGTGTGTTCTGCCCTTAATGTGATCTGGCAGCTCGGGTCTCTGACCACCCAGGACGCAAACAAAAGTTAGGCCAAACTTTCATACAGTTGCTGGGTTCACAAAAGTTATTAGAGCGATTGTTTATTAAAGTGATTATTAAGTATAAGCTCTAATTCCTCAGGATCTGATTTCCTCCTGATGCCAGTAAAACACAGAATCCTCATATAACTATAAACACCTCCACCTTGTTTGCACCTGTCAAATTTCTCAGCTGACCCACAAAACACAAAACCTCATACCTGTTAATTTTAGTAAATCAGCACCTAAAAGTGGAAAACTAGCTTCAGCTTAGTTTAAATAAAGAAACATGTCACAGTTTTTTCAGCATCTCCCCCCCCCCAACCTTCAGATTTCCACCCGGCTGGACCTTCCCAGCTACACAGACCAGTCGTGGGAGATTCAGGCCTGCAGCGCCCTGAAAGGACTCGGCCTCCAACAGGCCTTCCTATCTGTCCACCGACTGATCAAGAAGAGTTGACGAATGGCGGTCTCATGTTGTTTTTATAATAATATGCTAACAATCAGTTTACTGATTTTATTATTTCCTGCTCTGTTAACAATAGTCTCAAACAATGTTACTTTGACACTGAGTGCTGGAGAAATAAAATGTATGATATATTAAAATAAAACACAAATAAAACCAATAAGACGAAGTGTGGTCACGTCTCTGTTTGTAGAGGGACAGACTTGGATCTAGGATTTTGGAGGGTTGTTCACATACGGTCTGTTACTGAATCAGGGTCTTCTCCATCTGTTGATTTCAGCCTGTACCTGTGCTCACCTGTACTAGACATGTTGAATTTTATATTTTACAAATGAAAACCTGACACAAAGTGTGGATTCAGATCCAACTTTTAAAGCAAAGATAAAAAGTACCCTCACTACTTTTTTTTTTGTACGACTGATGAGTTTAAATTTAGTGTTGTAGAATTATTTGATTTCATTTGAATCAGTGATTAAATGATAAAAAATGTAAAATTAATAATCACATTTAATATAAAATTATCCATCACATGTAAGAACAACAAACCACTATGTGATTTTGATAATTACTGTCAATTTATTGGTTATCAGGTAATTTAATGAATTTATTTAAGAATGCAGTCCCTTCTTATAAAAACATTGTTTTCATTTCTATGTCATTTTTTTGATTTTGTCTTTGTCTGTTCTGAGGGTGTGCAGACTCTGCAGACAGAACCAGGACTGGACCAGAAGCAGGAATGGCACCAGGACCCAGACCCCATTAAAGAGGACCAGATAGACCCATAGGTAGAGCCCATTGGACGTGTTAAGGTGGGGGCTGCCGATAAGCCAATCAGGACAGAAGGTCATCCAGCCGCCGTACAGCTCGCACACACTCAAAGTAATCTGAACAAAGTGTCTGCAACAAAGATTTAAATGAAGTATAGAGGGTGCTAGTACACATATCTGTTTATGATAATATTGCATTCATACAGTATTTATACTGTATTTAAGCGGCCTGGTAGTAGAGTGGTAAAGGCAGAGAGCTGGGATGCAAAATGCAATGCAGAGAATACATTTCATTGTAACATGTAAAAAACTGTATCAATGACAATATTATTTATCCTTCTTCTTCTTATAAATACATACAGTATAAATAGATATATGCATATTTGTAGTTATAATAATCTCTGGACAAACTGTACCAAAGATAAAATCATACTCAATTTGCATTTTAATATGGCGTAGTACCTGTAGTACTTGTCCTTCAGCAACGCGTGTATGAGCAGTACTGCGAGCAGAGAGTCCAAGACAACGGTCAGAATTTCTATAGAAACAATCGTTGGGTCAGAAACCAGCCAGCGACTGTCGGCTTTACCGTACTCCCTCCCTGCAGACAGGTGGAGACGCTCGAGTCATTCAGGTAAATGTACTGCAGTAAAACACAAACTTCCCTCTGCAAAAGTCTGTTGAGAATATTGTAAAATAAAATTTAAAATAGGTAAGTAAACCATATTAATATATATATTCATATTTTTCCTTTAAGTTTTTTTTATTTTATTTAAATTTAAATGGAGTTTGTTAAAGTTAAACTTACAGAGTTCAGCAAGTGGCCCCTCAGAGGTCTCCACGGTCCCAACAATGGACATGTAAACAAAGGGCCCCTCCTGTAAACATATAAATGCACCTGAATACAATAAACCGCCATAATAAACAAGAAAAACTGAAGCAGTAATAACGATTAGCCATACCAGCGTCAGGTGGACAATGACATCATAGAACAGCCACATCAGGACCCACCTGTCCTCCATGGACGTCTGCCCACCATACCTGCTTGTTAGCATGGCAGCAGCTACCACCTGGACACTACATGCTAACAGAGACAAGACTGAGGTCAGAGACAGACTGGAAGGTGCTGTTGTGTCCATCTCCAGAGAAAGAGTGTTACGTGCAGTACAGCTAGTACTCTGCTGTAATACTATGTGGTAGTACTGTGCTCACTTAGTAACTAATCTTTGTGAGGAATCTGCACTGAACTGTGGGACTGTCCCCTCCCTCTCTGTTGGCCAGTTGGAGGAAGTCCGTGTCCCAGAGTGTTTTCATTGGCTGCTGAGGAGACCACTCCACACTGCTTCACACCCTCGCACATAGGTCAAAGGTCAACAGCTGACACCAAACTTAACAGTAGAAGAAACTGATTTAACTTGAGGCTCCTTACAGAACCTTTGTTTGTTGACAAAATATATTTTAATAATTATACAAATAATAATAGTGTGAGGGTGACATTCCTGCTCAAACTCTCAGATCTGTGAATGAGAGGAGACTAAAATGTCCTTCTTCAAGGTGGTCTCTGATCCCGATCCAGTCTGTTCTCCTTTGTTGTCCCTGAATGGTGAAATGACTTGTCCTGCTCCATTGAACTAGCTGAGACCATCACCCCCTTTAAAAACATCTGAAAACTCACTTGTTTAAAAAGTATTTAAAATGACTCACACATATCACAGACAGCAGCACCGAGAGGCCGACCCATTGTCTTCAGAGAACATGCAGCAAAATCTTTCTTGTGCTCAGCATATCTATCCTCGACCGTGGACCTATTGTTACTGGACCTACCAACCTGCCCAGTGTCTCATCTTCAAAGCTAAAATGTATGTTAAATCAAGACAAATGTCTATGTTGAATCTAGGAATACAAGCCATTAAAGGAATAATTATATATTTATTGAACAAAAATATCTGGGTTTGCAGGAGGTAGAAATTTATAGCATTAAAGCAAGAATGTCTGTTAGCCTTACAGGGTTATTCTAATTATCTAAACAAGATCCAAGTTGGCAGAAATTGTAAGTTTTCTAAGCTTATTCTTTTTCACTGTGCATGATTTTACAGATACACCTTCAATGATTAGATGGAAAAATCATTATCTTTGAAAGAGTAATTTAAATAGTTTCAGTTTTATCTGAATTAAATTTCAAGATGTTAGCCTGCAACCAACATTTTACATTTTTAATACACTCATGTACATATACTGTGAAAGGAGAATGAAAGAGAATTTATACTGAAATGTAATAGTGAAAATTAGGGCCATGAGAACCAGTAATTGGGGAAGGATGTAGATTAAGAAGAGAAGGGTGTGAAAATGGCAGAACATTTCCAATTTGTTTAATTATTAATAGTAATTGTTTGATTAAATATCAACAGTGTAAACAACATGAGAAAACACATGTAAACACAGTAAAATCCACAAGAGTCAACTAATAAATGAAACATGAAATATTTAAATAATCAGAGAAACCCTAAGTAAAATGAGAATTTTATTTATTTTTGTTCTTCTATTCTGCTTCTATTGCATTAAATACAAAACACTACAGCATTATTTTATTTTCTTCATCACTAATACAGTATGTGAACAAATATCTGTTTTTCTACATTTCTGATGTAGCTTATGCAACAAAAATGATCAAACCTTAAATAACATAATTTCATATAAAGAGAAAATGACTATTTTTATCCACTTTGGGTATATAATATTTCTGTTGTTCCCCACTTTGCTCTTTATTAATAATTATTATGGTTTTTAATATTAATCTTTAAAATGTTTTAATTAATAAAAAGTTTAAAGTCATAAACACAAGCACAGTTACCGTGGTTTTATCCATTTATTGGTTAATACTCAGGTGAACTCACCTGTTTAATATGCTGGACAGGTGACAAACAGGAAGTGATCTTTGGCAGCAGGACATTTTATTTGTGCTCAAATAAAAGAGATTTAATCAGAAGAACATTACATACAGTTCATCAGGAACATGTTAGCAGAACGTTTAAATGAATCACCAGTGACTGAAACATTGAACTACACTGGAACTTAAGGAGAAAGTTAGGGTGGTGTTAACCTTAGAAAACACTAGGAAATGTTGAAGGAACCCTCAGAATACATGAAAGGAATGCTCAGTAGAGTATTAGACAAATTTGAGTGAACCATCAGAGGAACCTTAGAAAATGTTTGGGTAAACTAAAGTCTAGATAATCATTAGGGTAGCTTAATATAAGATTAGGCCTTATCATAAAACTTTAGGAACATCACAGAAACCCAAAAATAGGCTATGATCGGAACTTCAGAGGAAACTCGGGACAATCTTAAGGAAGCTGTAGAGGTTTGTTTGGGGAACCATAGTGAAATCTCAGCAGAACCTTAAGGGAACTATTGAAGAATGTTAGGCAAAGCTTAGAGGAACCATTATTGGAAAGTCATATGAAGGTTGCTGGAATGTTTTAGAGGAAAAGTTGTTTAGCACCATATTCTGCATGGTAGAGGGGGGTCAGGACTATCCACAGATCGTGGTTCCATTGACGATGATGTTACTGATCACCGGTAATTATGTCAGTCAGTTGTTTAAAAAAAAATTACAATTTTGGGAACATTTAATGTGAAAATAATCTGTATCCTGTCAAACCCACGGATTTCCATGAGTTCTTTAGGTTTTCATATCAGTAGTCAGAACTACATCGAACTTTAACCAAAAGACCCAATGATTCGTGGGTTTCAGGTTCTTGTGTTAATATTAGCTATTATGATGGATTTCTGAACTTTATCAATATAGGTATTAATCAATCACAAACCTGAACTCTGAGCTTGAAAAGAAATAGTTCCACTTTATTTATTTATTTTAATTCTTATACTTAGATCATCATATTAATGTACTCAGTTTGTAAGTCAGCAGCTAACTTAGCTTAATATAAATGGTGGAAAACTGGAAAGCAGCTTATTGGAACAAAACCTTAGAGAAATCAGAGGGAATGTTTATGCAATATTGTATTTGGAGTTTGGAAGAACATGACGGAAATGCAAGAGGCCTTTACAGGAACTTTAGCAGAATGAGAAGAGGTTTAAAATTTTGACTGTCTTTGAGGTCCAGATCTGGATGTAAAACCCCATATTGGGTGTTGGACAGGTCACAGCTCAGAGTCGTCATTAATTAACACCTATTTCTTGAGATTTAAAAGGCTGTTTTAAGGCACCTCATCCTCCTCTGCCTGAGGCAGGGTGGATGACAGAGCATACTCCTGACTGACTCCCTCCGAAACCACTGACAGATTGACCTCTCCCACACCTGAAACCTCTTCTTGGTCTTGGTCCACCTTCTCGTCCAGGTTTTCCTCCTGTTTTTCCTCATGTTCTGTCAGCGTCTGCTGGGCGTAGACATCAGTGAAGGGAATCTGCAGTTCGGTGCTGCCCAACGGGGAGACCTGGACATCCACCTCAGTGGTGATTGACTCCTCAGTCTGAGCCAAAGTCTCGATAGGCTGAGAGTCAGAACTGCTGCGAGTCTGAAAACAAAAACAAAAGAACTTTAATGAAACCATACTAGACTTTAGATAAACCTTAAGAGAATCTTGAGAAACTAGAGGACCTTTGGGGGGGACCTTGGAATGTTAGGGGGGACCTTGGAATGTTGGAAGAATTATATGGGAATGTAGAGAATTATATTAGACTATGGAAATCTAAGGGGATCCATTTGGGATCTGTAGGGGAACCATGGAGTGACCTTACAGAGAGGCCTAACATGAGAAAAATATGAGAGGAACAGTGATGGAATCTGTTGAGAAACCTTTAGACCAGGGCACCGACGATATTTTGTTTGGCCACCATTCATTTCCAGCACTGCCTTAAGTCTCTTAGGTCTGGAGTTCAATAGAGCTTCACTGGTGCCACTGGGATCCTCTTCCACTCCTCCATGACAGCATCACAGAGCTCGTGGATGTTGTCATGGAGGGTGTTGGCAATCTTATTTGTAGTGCAACAATTCTTTTTTCACATCCTCAGAGAGCTTTGCCATGAAGTGACATGTTACTTTACTTTACTTTGCTTGGCAGAAGCTTTTATCCACTGTGACTTGCTCAAGGACACATTTGGGGGATGGGCTAGAAGTTAAGACATTTATGGCTGTGTGTTGAGTTATTTATCAAAGTGTCAAATCATCAGTGTTGTCCCATTAAAAGATATTAAAATTTGTGACATTCTGTATGTTGTATATGTTTGTCTGTACTGTCTGTGTATTTGTGTTTGGGGAATAAGCAATCCACTGCCGATTCCGGGGAAGAGGATCCTCAGCGGACAGCACTTCCAAGCGGACCCCGCAGATGATTCATCGTAGAGTGACGATTACAATTCTCCGGTTCTCCCACTGCACTACTGCAACACGGTATGCCTACTACGCCCACACAAACAGCTTTTCCGCCATCTTTTAAAATGTATTTCATGTCGCCAGGTTGCTGTGCACGCGGAAAATATGAGGATACTGATTGGCGCCTGGTAGTCATGCGCCTTGTTTGGTTTGTTGCTGGTAACGTGAGCCGGCCTCTACATCTTTGAGTATACTTTAATATGACACAATACAATTCAATATGTTTATGGTGAGTATCAAATTACAGTGTGACACCCTCCATAAACACAGAAAATAAAATTTATATTATGTGTATATAGACATTATATCTTACATATTTAATAAATATTTGTGAATTATTTTAACCCTAACGCTCTCCGTCAATCAACGTTTGACATTTCTGCGCTCTACCGGCACTACTTTACTTTGCTTGGCAGACCCTTTTATCCAAAGCGACTTACAGGGAGCTAGCGCTGCGTGTCTGGCTCAGGGACACACCTGGTAGGAGATGGATTGGGAGGTAGACAGGATTCGAACCCACAACCTCCTGCTTTCCAGTCTGATGCCTAACCCACTGAGCTACCAGGCCGCTACCTTTGTGATCGACGTATTGGGCACCCGTGCTTTAGATAGTCTTATGTTAGATAAAGTGAAATGATAGTGGACCTTCAGTAGAACCTCAAAGGAACCTTAGCAGAAATTAAAGATTACAGAACCTTCCGGATGCCGAAGGTCAAAGGTGAAACTTTCAGGCTGGAGGTTTTCTGTTTGATTTTCTCTCTTTGTTCCGCAGAAACAATCTTTGTTCCAATCTTTGTCATCTTCTTTTCAATGTTCTGTCTGGAGAATGCCTTCTTCAGACTGTCAACCTACAGTGAGAACAACAGTTACACCCATCAGTCCAAATGAACGCCTGTCTGAAAAGGAACTGGAACTGACTGTGCCTCTGTTTTTACCTTCCTCAAACTAGACCTCTTCAGTTTCTCAGCTCTGGACTTCTCCATATTTTCCAGATCTTGAGGCCATGGTTCTTCATCGTCGAGTTCAGCCTCTAACCCAACATCCTCATCAGATGATAGGTCAATCGAGTGGAGCCCACCCTCCTGAGAATGGTTTTCCTCCTCACCTGGCCCCAGTTCCTCATTATCCTCCAAAATCTCATCACGGGGGAATGGAGGAGGATCCTTCACAAAAACACTAGTGGGGATCTCGTTTTCCTCCTGGGGCAGAAAAGATTTCAACATTCACAACAAGGTGAGGTCAGAGAGACAAAACATTATTAACTTGGCGGAACCTGAGGAGAACATTAGCTTTAATGAATATGTAGGGGATATTTTGGGAAGATTTAATCACAAGCATTTAAGGTGGCTGAAGTCATTCCTCTGCTGAAAAGAACAGTTGGATCCAGGACAGCATTGGTTAAAGTCACTAATGATCTTCTCTTAGCCTCAAACAATAGACTTGCCTCTATACTTGTCCTATTAGACCTTAGTGCGGCTTTCGAGACTATTGATGTCTATGGACCAATTCTCTTTACCATATACATGTCTCCGCTGGGCAATATTATAAGAAATCATTTCCATCATGATGACACCCAGCTATATTTAACTAGGAAACCAGATGAAACTAATTAATTTGTAAAACTTCAAGGATGTTTAAAAGACATAGAGGCCTGGATGTCCTGTAACTTTCTTCTCCTCAATTCAGACAAGACTGAAGTTATTCTATTTGGTTCCTAAGGCCTGAGAGACAAGCTATCTGATTACCTGCTGTTCTTTTCTCTCTACTTTTTCCGTTTTTCCTCTCCACTGTCGCCAGTGCTTGCTCGAATGGGGCTGTTGTTTTCTGTATATATTTATATAATGTGTAAGGTCTTTAACCTTAATATAGGAACTTTATAGGAATGTTGAGGATAATATTAGATTATGAAAATCTATGGGAAACTTAGAGTCATTTGGTTCTGCTGGGTAAACCAAAGTGAAACAATGTGTTTGCCCTAAAGCGGAACAAGCTAAACGTATTGACAGAAGAACACAAAAGTCTAAATTATCAGAACAATGATTTATTGTTGTGAGTGTAATTAATTGTTAAGTTATTGGAACGATAGAACCCAAACATTTAAAAAGAAGGAGGGAGTGAAAGAGAGCTGCCAGAGAACACCACAAACACACACACACACACACACCGTACCACTAACATACACACATACGCTAAAATACACACGTCTGCACTGACACACAGACTGAGGAATGCTGGGTATTTTAGGAGGACAGGAATGTTTAGTGTCAGTGAGAATGGAGAAAACACACCTATAGATAAAATACTACACAATACTGATACACTGCTTAGAGAATTACTGCAGTTACTTTAAGGTTACAGTTAGTGTATTATCACACAGTAATTAACAAATCCTTGAATTACTGTGGAGGTTTGTGCACTATGAGAACCAAAGACTCCACCTTCAAAGCAGGAGATAAGGTGGCAAAAGAGCAAGGGCCAAACTTTCTCGGGTCATCAGAAAGGCGAACCACGCTCATGCCGGACAGCGGTGACACACAGTGAATGTGGCATGTGCCTACAAGCCATCACCCACTACAGGACAACATCACCTGCCTGTGTTGGGGACAGCTCCCTTGTCTCTGCACAGAGTAAACCTACTCAAAGCTGCAGGACCAGACAACATCTCAGGCAGAGTGCTCAGAGAATGTACAGAACAGCTGGCAGATGTTCTCACTGACATCTTCAACACCTCTCTGAGTAGTGCCATTGTACCCACGTGCTTCAAAGCCACCACCATTGTCCCCGTGTTGAAGAAGTCTTCTGTGTCCTGTTAAAATGCTGTCCCGTTGCACTTACATGAACCATCATAAAGTGCTTTGAGCGGCTTGTCATGAGACAAATCAAGTCCCTGCTCCCCCCCTCGCTGGACCCACTCCACCTGGAGAAGAACCTCACCTGGTCCCTCCACACCAAGTCCATGCGCAAGAAAGCCCATCAGCGCCTCTTCTTCCTGAGAAGACTGAGGAAGGCCCAACTTCCACCGCCGTTCCTGACCACCTTCTATAGGGGGACCATCGAGAGCATCCTAAGCGGCTGCATCACTGTCTGGTTTGGGAATTTTGCCATATCTGACCACAAGTCCCTACAGCAGATAGTGAGAACAGCAGAGAAGATCATCGGGGTCTCTCTCCCCGTTATCGAAGACATCTACACCACGCGCTGCAACCAAAAAGCCACCAACACTGTGACTGATCGGACACACCCCTTTCACACACACTTCACACTCCTGCCGTCTGGAAAACGGTACCGAAGCATTCGGACACACACATCCAGACTGAGAGACAGTTTTCTCCCACAAGCCATCCGCCTCCTCAACAAGAAGGGACTAGTTTAAACGAGACTAGATTGATAAATACGCACACACAAAAAAACTGACTGATAAATACATACAAACATTATCACTTAGCCTAACTTAGCATCCAGACTGGACTAACCAATTCACACAAGCAGTCCTCAGAGTATTATGAGTAGTATATTACGAGTTATGTCACATACACTGTCACTTGCTGCTCTGTTTTTTTGCATATTGCACATGCACCCTAAATTTGTCTGTTGTGTATGTAGGTTGCATGTAACACCGTGCTGCATTGCAGCTCTTGTTTGCACACTGCACATGCACCTTATGTTGTGAACGTATGTTAGCACGTAGCACCTTGGCCCTGGAGGAACGTTTTTTCGCCTCACTCTGTACTTCTGTATGCGGTTAAAGTGACAAGAACACTAACCTTGAACCTTTAACCTTGAAATGTAATCAAAGTAAAATCACAGTAAATAACATAAAGCTGTCTGAGCTGGCTCCACCTACACCTGCAGTGACCTAATGTTGCCTGATCTCTTATGATTACACTTAAGTGAATGGAATTGTTAACTGACTTCTAGTTAGGATTTATGTGTATGTTTTCATCAGGTTTTTCCATTAGATTTCCTGCAGCAGCTGACGACCAAATAAGGTCAGAGACTGAAAAGCACCATCAGAGGCTTGAACTGAAAATAGAAAGCCCAGTGAAGGTGAAAAGTTCTTTCAGAGACAGAGACATGCCTCGGGTCAGTAGATACAGTGAAGACTACAGGTCGGTTACAGCAGTTATCAGTAGCCATGGTACTTAATATAGTACCACTACTACGTCTGCTGCTACTACATTAAGGTCTTGTTGTGGGGAGAGGTGATCAGTAATCTCACCTGGAAGATCAGGACCTTGAAGTTGTTTCTGTTGACCAGGTGGGCATGGTTTGCCTCCAGCTTCTTCACCTGTGCCCCTTGACGTTCCATCTTCTCACGCACCTGAAACACAATAGGATGTTGGAGACCCCGATAGGTCAAAGCTGTGAACCAGGACCATTAAAATACAATAGATGACAGGTGATGTGTTCACTGACAGGTGACTTACCTCCTTCATGGTGACAGACAGTTTGCGGCTCTTGTCCAGCAGTTTGCTGACTGTGTTTGAGGTGTGACTGTGACTTTTGGACAGTTTGGTCATATCAGCCTGGATCCCTCTGACCACGCCCTCCATTTGCATCTGGTGGACCTGGAAAATAACCAGTAACAAACCAGACACTAATGAGTTAATAAGTAAAGTCAGTAATTAGTCAGTAATGAGTTAGTGAGTTAATCCTTACAGAATACACATAACAGACTATATATTATACGTTGATTATGAATGACAGAATATAGATTATAGATTTGGTGACATGCTTTGTTGATGATGTAATGCACCACTTAAACTGTTTGAACCTGTTTCTGTGAAAGAAACAACGTGTTCTGACACCCAAGATGTAAATTTACAGCTCAGCTTTTACTTTGACGTTTCAGAACACAAGCAGGAAACAGGTTTTGTTTCAAATTTCAAAGCAAAGAATTTCTCTTTGTTTTTAGAAAACATTTAAATCAGCATCATGTATGACCTGGTGTTATACAGTTTAAATATAACCTGGAACAGTTCTACACCTTCATATGTGTTGTAAGTGTTTAAAGATGTTAAAAGGTCAGACCAGCAGATTTAATGTGGAATAAGATAAAGCATCTGACAGGGCTAACTTGTGACAAGGTTAATTATATAAGTTTTCTGCTTCAGATAAAACCTAAAGCAGAAAACTAATGTAATAGACATGCCAGGAATTCACTTTCACAACCGCGGAAAAACAACCATGACATTCAAAAGAAAAAGACGAACACAAGCAGAGAAAAGATAAAATATCTTAAATGTGAAATGAAAAGTTTATATAGCGATTAGATGAGGATAAGTTCATCTTTGCTTTTATTTAGTCAAGAACATTTCAACCACACAGTTGAAAAGTTTGTGAGTCAGAAGTTACCGTTACAGCTAAATCACCAGTTTTTAAGGAGGAGTTTGGTGTTCACAGATATTGTATTTCCTCTAAAGACATCGGGACAAAAACAGGTTTGTGCTGTTTCTTAATTGATCTGAGAATAAAAATATAATAGAATAAAGACGTATTTGTAAATCAACAGTTTTGGTCTGAAAAGTCTTTGTGGACAGTTTAAAGCCTTCTCATCAGGCTTGTCCTGTTTTTTAACTTGTGGTTTTGACTGACTTTCTGTACTTGTTCATATCTGTGAAGGTTCTGGAGCTGTACTTGTTCAGCTCCAGTATTGGCTGGACTATGTGCGGGACTCTCAGCTGCTCTCCCGCTTGTCCCAGCACTGACTCACCTCCATCTTGTGCTGGTTCTCCTGCACGGTGTCCAACATATTGACCAATTTATCCAGCAGAGTAAGGACTGTGATGGCGTTGACCGGTCCCTGACTAATCTTCTCTGGATCAAATCCACCCAGAGGGGAGGAGGGGAAAACATGGTCTTCATCTTGCTGATCCTGCAGGTCCTGCTGTTCATGCAAGTCCTGGTCCTGGGTGGGGACGAGCAGATCCTGGGTCTGGTGTGTCTCGGTCGTCACCATGATGAAGCTGTCGAACAAAAAATTTCCTGGAGCAGAAAAACACTGAGATTCTGCCTCGCCCTGTCTTCTTGGCTGCTGCACTCTGATTGGTTGGCTCAGAAACTTTCCAAATAACTTTCTGACTGTTCACACCTTTAACCCCTTCACCACCACCTGCACCTTAAACCCCTGAGTCTCACATGCAGCCTTCAGAGACACACCCAGTGGTGTTCTTTATGGAGCCTCTGCAGTTATGAGCTCTTCACTTTCCTGTGTGTGGTTAGAAAAAAACTATACAAGCTATCTTGACTACATATAGATGATCTGCAGCTTTACAGTTTCCTGTAAAAGAAACCTTTCAAAATAAAACATAAAAGGTCACATAAAATCTCTGGTTCTGTGACAGAAGCTTTAGTGTAAATATTTTCTGGACTCACAGATTCTCCCTCTGACCCTCTGTGAGACCCTAAGCCTCAGCTTGACAGCTTGTGGTTGTGAAGGGGTTAACTGTGTGTTTCTCTACCACACCCAGAGGAGGGGGGGTGTCCATGACAACGGGGGCAGGACTGTGTATGTTAGCAGAGAGGGGAGGTACTCCACCTCTCCGTGCATGTTTCCCCCTGTGAGCTGAGAACTGTTCCACTGAGAAGGAAACAGGAAGAAACACTCACATTATGGAATTCCAACACAATACAGTCTGTGGGTGTGGGTGTTGGGGGGGCATCCTGTGAATGTGGATGAAAATCAGGGCTCAACCCACAGTCTGACAGGATGTGTTTTTTCTTGTAGTAAATGTTGTTCAGATTTTAAAAGGTTTTCATAAAAACACTGGTTCTGTTGACACAGAACCTAGTGAAAAAATTGTTCTGGAACCGAACAATAACTGAATCCATCGATCACTTTGTATTTACTGTAGCTCTGAAGTAAAATAAATGTGTTAAGATGATGACTGTAACATGCAGTGACTCGGTTTCGCCTTCAGGTGGTGAACTGAGAAAACTGCAGGAGCTTGATGGACCGTAGAAGAAGAATCAGCTCCTGGGACTGAACATTACGTCACTGGAAGTGTGGAAATAATACTGGAAACTGACTTTTGCGAAGGGGACAGTGGAACACATTATGAAACAGAAATATTCTTATCCAAAAACTAGAAAAGATTAAAGTAAGGTATCTGTGAAGATTCTCAGTCTTTCAGGTGAAGCTGTCAGAAGGTGTAGTCATGGCAAATGAACTTCTTCCTTTCGGTAGAGATGTTTCGTTCTGCATCCACAGAACTTTTTCAATCTGAGGTCAATTGGTGAGTGGTCACAAATTTATCCTCCAGGTTAGTTTCACCTCACACCTGACTTGAATGGACTCGTTAAGGGAAACCAAGGGGGGGGGGGTGTAACAGCTCCACCCCTGCAACTATTAAGTGGGTCGTTAAGGGTGACCGTCCTGGTGGACCTGTGAGTCTGATCTTCCTGGGGATGGTTGAAAGGGCAGCATGACAGGTTGTGCCTCCACCCCTGTTAAGTGGGGGGCTGTTAAACTGCACATGTAGAGCTTCCCTCACTCCTCTCTCAAACTACCTGTCTGCTCTGTCCAGTATTTGTACGTTTTGGTCCATTAATGAGTGTCCTTGGTCCTTCAGATGAAGATACACAGCTGATTCTGACCCTGAGGTGTTGCTACTTCTGTGGTATTAAGAGCTGTCCCTAACCCTAACCCTAACCCAGATGCCTGTCTTCCTTATTTTTGGCTTCTGTGGTGGTGGGAATGTTCTCTGCTCCTGATTACTCCTAGTTTGCGTTGTAGTGGGTGAAATGAGTCAAACTACAGGTACTGATCTGTGTGGGTTGGTTTTCTGTACACTTCTAAAATTCTTCTTAAAGTAAGGTACAAATTCTCATTAGTGTGTGGCGGGGATATGTTACCCATTTATGTTGCAGTTTCGTTGGTTAACATGCTTAACTGTAGGTATTTATCAATAACATATTTTCTGGTTTACTGCGGTAGATATTATCAGCCGGTGTCGTGCCATAAATCGATTGGCTGCCAAAAAGTGATTAGTGCCTCCATCCTCTCTCTGACAGACATTTTCTGC
>JAUMHF010000012.1:20116-40979 GCA_032359275.1 Microctenopoma steveboyesi | reverse complement strand
AACCATTTTCACAGCCATATAGGACCAGTATAACCAGTATAATGCTGTTTTCGGGTTGCCAAAAAGTGGATTTGAACAGAGTCCTGCTTCTTGACAACATCTTATAGTTAAACAGCACCGACACGACCGAGGACCGATTTAAACGGCTTCGTGTAAGTTTTGTTACAATTATTGAGTTAGAAGCTTCCGCAGACGCAGACGGAAATCACTTTTTAGCAGCCGATCGATTTATGGCACGAGACCGGCTACACACTCTTTACCACTTGGTGGCGGTAATGCACCATATCGTAGTTTGTCAACCGCCAATATTTACACGAAGAAGAATGAGGAAGCAGTTGTTGGAAGCAATCAGCTGACTGAGCTAATGCTAAATCTAAAGCTAACGGAGAATCGACGTTTTTGAAATTAAAACCTTTTCTTTCCCTGTACCAACATGGCGTTCATCACGGCCAACTGGAACCCGCTAGGAGAAGCCTTTTATCGGTCAGTTTGTTTGAGGTTTAAAAGGAGTTAACTTGAGCTACTAAATGCGGCAGGAAACAGGCGAAATGTTTTTAAATAAAAAAAATAGAGACCAGTTTAATTTTCATATTTGGCCTATTTATATTCAAGCTGGTTTGAAACGTGAACATGGTGAATACGGTGTCTGATGATGGTGTGACGCTGCAGGTTAAATGTTTGTTGTTAGCTTTAGCTTTAGCTACAGACATCTCAAAGGAGAGAGACTTTATTTTAAGAGGCTTCCTGGTTCGTGACTGGATCAGGAAGGAGAGTCGGGTTGTAGACGAAGACTCTGGCTTTTAGTGGGAAAACTAAGTAGTCAGAGAAGTAAAAGGAGATGTTCCCTTCATGGAGAAGAAGGATTCTTGCAGGGGAAGTTTTTATTGAGCTGAGAACAGGACAGTCGAGAAGTTTTTAATATTCCAGTGAAATTATAGAATTTTAAATGGTCAAACTTGAAATTAATATTTCTCTGTTCGATTATGAGCTGTGTGTTTGTTTCAACTTGTATGTTATGTTGACACATCTATGTGCAGCAAAACGGAGTTGTTTGACATGTGCTGGAGCATCCGTGACGGACTCGGAGACAGTTTGGTGGCTGCAGCTCCATACGGAGGACCCATAGGTACAATCACCCTTTTTATTATTATGGGATGGAATGAAGGCTAAGTCCAGACTCCATCCATGTTTACAGCTTACACTTTGTTCAAATACAGACTAAAAACCCAGGGATTCAAATTAACAATTAATTTACCGTAAATCTTCTAGTAGTGGCCTGTCTCTTATTGAAGAAGAAGAATCCCCTTTATTTTTTCACCTGGTATGGGGGTGGACTGGGTGAATCAGCTGGGAATTGATCCTGCTATTCCTGCATCCCAGCCCTCTGCCTTAACCACTAAGCCTAAAGGAGCAGAAACATGTATTTTTTCTGATATTTAAAAAAAATATTAGAATACAACAATACAATCACAGTGTTAATGTCGTTTTGATGCCTGCACCTCTCTGAGATATAATGTTATTACAATCAACAGTAACATGTACTATGGATATCTAGTAGATATGACACAAGCCATTAAGAGAGGTCACTTTGCAACAAATCCTTTCTTAAGAGAAGGTTTTTTGGTTGGTGGGATGATAAACCCAGGAATTGCCCAGAAGTTTTAGTCTTGTGTGAAGTGCCCGGGCATCACCACTCTGCAACCAGGCTGCCTAACCTATTGGCGCCCGTTGAGAAGGGAGTAAGAGCCAGTTTCCAACAACCGCCGGTCTCTTTTAAACACTGGGCCATCCGAATATTTTTTAAATAAACGCCGGGGCTACTATTGGAAGATCTACGGTAAACATCAATATTAGTTCATATTTATATACAGACACAGAATCTCACATGAAAACACAAAACCTCCTGTTTAACAACACGGACAAACACAGAGAATAAATAAAGGAGTGCAGGTGAATCATGGTGAACGTCTTACAAGTTAAAACATGAAGCGCAGTGGATTATTTAAGTTAGTTTGGCTTAACGTATCAGTCTGAACCGGTCTGTCTCTCAGCTCTACTCAGGGAACCTCAGAGACGTTCTCCAAGTTCTCGTCCTCAGTTGGAGATTTATTCTGCAGCTGGCGTTTCTGTTGCCAGTTTCCCTGTAAGTTTAAACACACCTGTGGTTTGTGCTTCATACAGCAGTTTCAGATGTTTTCACTCTTACACATTGGTCCACACCCGCTAACGCAAAGAGACAAAATGTAAATATGTCTCAGGAAGTTGAAAATTCAATTGAAATTCATCAAAGTTCAAACCTTGTCCTGTAAGGAGTAAAGGTTGAATGTTCTTCTTCAGCCTCTTGTTGCAGACGAACTATGGTTAATATTTAGTCCAGATCTTTATATTTCTGTAACCTAATGACTTCGCCCACCCTGAGCCTGGAGTGACTGGAGGTTTAAAGGGAGTTTTTGCTCTCCGCTGTGACTGGTGCAGCTCAAGTAGGACTGTCTGGTTTTATACAAATATTCTGTGTACGGTGAGAAACTGTACACAATGAGCCTTTAGATGACTGTAATTTATAAATAAAGTTGAATTGAAATGTAACTATTCCCATGACCCAGAGGTTTCTGTGGCAGATAAATATTAATCACTTAATTCTTCTGTTCTTCACCTCAGCTTCAGCGGCTGTAATCTGTGTAGCTCTTCTGTCTTTATAATCAGCTTTATAGCAGCTTAGATAATTCCTCCTCTGGTGAGTGTGTGTGTATATATCTATATATATTTATTTATTTCAAGCCTTTGGTCTGTACAGTAACTGCCACTTCTCCAAAGTTACTAGCTTATAAACAAAGCAACCTATTTCTGGACTAAATGGATCCAGGTTGCATGTTTTCTATGGATAAAATCTGTTTAGACAGATTTACCTGCATCTTATAGTTAGATTATTCTTTTTGTAGACTAGGAAAAACGTCTTGTGACCATGTACCACACACAGTTTATAACGCACTAATGTGCCTTATTCAGGACAGTGTCCACACTTGACGCACCTCCAAAACCAGGTTTCACAGTATAGGAACAGGACCCAGGCACATGTTCTCTGCAGACTAACGATGGACTTAATGATGTAGCTGAACCTGCATCTATGTTAAAAGTAAACAGCAGATCTTCTTTAGTTTGCATTAAACTATGTGTTTACTGGGATTTTGCAAACAAGTGCTTTTTGTTGTACTGCATCACACTATTGATCTCAATAATAAAAATCCCCCCTCCCAAGTCATGCAGAACTACTTGATTTGGGCCATTTGCAGGTAAACGTTTGTTGAATTCATCAAGGGAGCTGATATTTTTGGGTTTAAACAGAACCTGTCCCTCTGTCTCTCACTTTGACCTGTTTGTCTCTCAGTGGAAGAGTGGTCCTGTGGTCCAGTTGGGTTGGACGGTCAGTGATGAGCTGTTGTGTGTTCAAGAAGATGGAACGGTTCTGATCTATGATCTGTTCGGAACTTTCAAGAGGCACTTCAGTATGGGTCAGGTCAGTCTGTTAATTAACATCTGTTCAGGTCAGTCTGTTAATTAACATCTGTTCAGGTCAGTCTGTTAATATCTGTTCAGGTCAGTCTGTTAATTAACATCTGTTCAGGTCAGTCTGTTAATTAACATCTGCTCAGGTCAGTCTGTTAATTAACATCTGTTCAGGTCAGTCTGTTAATTAACATCTGTTCAGATCAGTCTGTTAATTAATATCTGTTCAGGTCAGTCTGTTAATTAACATCTGTTCAGGTCAGTCTGTTAATTAACACATGTTCAGGTCAGTCTGTTAATTAACATCTGTTCAGGTCAGTCTGTTAATTAACATCTGTTCAGGTCAGTCTGTTAATTAACATCTGTTCAGGTCAGTCTGTTAACTAGTTTGTTGTGGTAAACAGGAAGTGGTCCAGTCTCACGTGTTGGAGGCCAAAGTGTTTCACTCCCCATATGGAACAGGTGTTGCCATAGTAACAGGGTCTTCACGCTTCACCTTGGCAACAAATATTGACGAATTGAAGCTGCGCAGGTTACCTGAGGTGCCAGGTAACACCTGTGTGTGTTTGTGTCTCTGTCTCGCGGTCACTAAATCAATCTCACTCTCCCTCTCATGTTCTCTTTTGTTCTTGCCTTTAGTTCCCTCAATAATAATAAAAATAATAATAATGAATACTTTATTGATCCCTGGGGGAAATTGTTGTTTGGCAGCTGCTAGACCCGTGTCTGTGTCTCTCTCTCTCTTAACTCTTTCACACTCTTTTCATCTCTTATCTGTCTCTTGTCTTTAGTCCTCGCCTAAATGTCTCTCACACCTGTATTTCTCTCAGGTCTGCAGGGGAAGCCGTCCTGTTGGGCTGTTCTGACTCAGGACCGCCAGACTAAAGTCCTTCTGTCTACTGGACCAGAACTCTACATCCTGGACAACACGTCCTGCACTGTTGTGGTAAGGTGTTTATATGGACCAGCGGGAAGACAGAAGTGGTAGTAAGAGCGCTGACTAATCTCACCACACCTGTTGTCAGTGTCCTCCAGGTCTCAGTCTTCAGACCGGCAGCATCGTCCACATGTCTGTGTCTTTCAGCTATAGATACCTCGCTCTTTTCACAGACACTGGACACCTTTGGACAGGTTACTCCCACCTGCAGGTGAGTAGCTCTTTGAGGTGTCCCGTGAGAAATTTCAGTGTTTTTGGATGATTGACAGATGGTTGTTTGTCTGCAGGAAAAACTAAGTGAGGTTGACTCCAAAAAGACGACGGTGCCCAAACACATGGTCTGGTAAGTTTACCAGTCTGTGTGTTTACTTTACTTTACTTTGCTTGGCAGACGCTTTTATCCAAAGCGACTTACAGGGAGCTAGCGCTGCGTGTCTGGCTCAGTGACACACCTGGTAGGGGATGGATTAGGAGTCGGACGGGTCTTCGAAACTGCAACCTTGTGCATCCTTGTCTGACGCTTAACCCATTGAGCTACCAGGCCACTTTATACAAGTTTACCCAGATGTCTACCTGTTTACCTGTCTCACTGGTTTCTCTTGTCCAGGTGTCGCAGACCACAGAGTCAGCAGCCGTCTGTGGTATTAATGTGGGACAGACTGCTCCTGGTGGTTGGACATTGTAACGACACTATCCAGTATCCTTGTTCTCATCTAGTTCATAAAGGTACTTCAGGTTTTTTATGGCTTTCTTGGAGCTCTAAGGTTTTTCTCAGTGTTTTTAACGGCTCTTTTTAGGTGTTTCAGGGGAACTCTTCCCTTGAACCATTGGCTGGTCAGGTGCGGTTCCATGTGTTTTTACCTTAACCCTTAACCCCAGGTTTCCTGTGGAGGAACAGTGTGTGTTGGTGGGGGAACTGGACGGAGTTCGAATCATAAGTTCAACCAATCAGGAGCTCCTTCAGGAGGTTCCTCTGGTCTGTCAAGACATCTTCAAGATTGCTTCCATGGCTCCTGGAGCCCTGCTGCTGGAGGCCCACCGGGAGTATGAGGTAACTACTTGTGCGTGCGTGTGCGTGCGTGTGTGTGTCAGGATCATTGTGTTTTTTGTGTGTATAGAAATCGAGTCAGAAGGCTGATGAGTACTTGAGGGAGATCAAAGAACAAAGCATGCTGGCTGAAGCAGTCCGACAGTGTGTGGAGGCAGCAGGTCACGAGTATGACACCAACACCCAGAAGTCACTGCTAAGGGTGAGACACAGCTTCATCAGTGATCATTGATCTTTTATCACTTTTAGTGGATGAACCATAAAAATACCAAACATTCAAATATTTTCAGGATTTTAACCCTTTAAATACCAAGGTCATAATTTAATAGACTTTTTTTCACTTAACAAATATTAGGGAGATGAGGCTTGGGTGGTTTTTAGAGTCTTACATGTGTAACTCTAACCCTTTAGTGCGTGTACACTTTTGGCTATAAAGGTGATGGAAGCACGTTTTTTTTTGGGAGGAAGACATGAGGGTTAAGATCACAATGCAATAAATTGATGTGGGGGGTCAAGTATAACCTTTCAGATTCATGCTGTGTCCACCAGGCGGCGTCCTTTGGGAAGTGTTTTCTGACAGACTTCAGTCCAGATCAGTTTGTTCAGACATGCAGAGAACTCCGAGTCCTGAATGCCGTCAGAGAGAGCAGCGTGGGTCTGCCGCTTACCCACACTCAGTATCCTCACACTGCTCGGAGGTGGGGGTGGGGGCAGGCTTTCTCTTTATAGAATATAAACAGGCTTTTGGCTTGGAGAAAACCCCTTGACCTCTGACATCAGATTCAAACAGATGACTCTACAGGTGCTGATAGACAGGTGAGTCAGTACGTGCATCCTGACTGTCTCTCCCTCACTGGTCTCTTACACATCTCACTGATTTGTCTCTCAGGTTGGTGTATCGTCAGTTTTATCCATTGGCCATAGAAATCTGTCGTTATCTGAAGATTCCTGATTATCAGGGTGTCAGCAGAGTCCTCAAACACTGGGCATCCTGTAAGGTAATCCTCTGATCTCTAACTGGTATTTGGAGAGTTATTTTTACCTGCAGTACTGATGACTTTATACCTCACCTGTGTCCAGGTGCAGCAGAAGGACCTATCGGACGAAGCCATCGCTCGTGCGGTGTGCGTGAAGGTGGGAGACTCGCCTGGAGTTTCTTACTCTGACATTGCGGCTAAAGCTTATGAATGTGGACGGACTGAGCTCGCCATCAAGGTAGACTTTGCTGACACGGCAGATGTTGAAGTTCTCCTCAGATTCCAAACCAAATGTGAACAGATACAGTTTATTGTTATGAATGATTATCTCTGGTGTCCAGTGTATCCTGAGCCTGGGCTGGGAGCTGGTTTCATGTCAGAAGAGCTTCATAACTAAAGGCTGTGCCTCCCAATCACTATTCGATTATTAGATTCTAACCAATCTGTAATGAGTCCAGTCTGGAAGTTACAAAAACATGGACTAGTTTTCAGCATCACTCTGAGACAGGATGTTTCTAATGTTAGAAATATTCCTCAGGTGGAAGAAGGACGTTCTAGATGTTTCTCTTAAGTAGGAGGTAAATGATACATCTTGGTCTTCCTCACAGTAGTACTGTGTAGTAGAACTCCCAAATCTGACTTCATGAATACAAGTACAGTAAAGTGACACTATGATAAATACAAATGCTTAACAACAAGGTGAAAAACATTAGACTTAAAAACACACGTGCTCACTGGTGTTTGCTGATGATGTGAGAGCTGAGTGAGGTTTTAAGTATTAAAGTCACATGTTTTTAGGGTAGTTTTTTGTGGTTATAGTTGCATTACAGAGACAAGGAATCTGTTGCTGTAGATACTTTACTTTTAATGCTGTTTTTCTACATTTATTTTTTCTTTGTCTCAGCTGTTGGACTTTGAGGCTCGGTCCGGGGAGCAGGTTCCTCTGCTGCTGAAAATGAAGAGGAGTCAGCTGGCACTCAGCAAAGCTGTGGAGAGTGGAGACACTGATCTGGGTGAGTCTGTGAGCCCCCCCCCCCTCTCCTGTATGACATCACACCGAGCTCACCTGTGTGTCCTGTGCTCAGTGTACACGGTGGTGAGTTACCTGAAGAACGAGATGAACAGAGGAGATTTCTTCATGACTCTGAGGAACCAGCCGGTCGCTCTGAGCCTGTACAGACAGGTACTCGCCCCCACCTTCATCCATCTCTATCTTCATTGTCCTGTTTTTCACTGTCAGCTGATGGTGGGCTGGAAATGATTCCATCATCCTTTAATCCATCGGCGTGTTCCTACACAGAGGAGGACACTGCTCCTATCTATACTCCTGCACAGGTTGAATATACAGTTGATAATGAAGCTCCATGACCTTAAAGCAGGCGTCACAAAAGCTGGAAAGGAGGAAGAATCATAGCTCTGTTGAACCTACAATTCCCTCGTCTCACAGCAGCGATGACTTCTTAAAATTCTTTACAAATAAAGTTATAACTATTAGAGAACAAATTGACCAGATCCTCTCTGTAACTGGCATGGACAGACACACTTGTCCAACAGCTGTAGACTTGTTTATGAGACCTCAGTCTTTCTTAGACCGCTTCTTTCCTGTAGATCACACAGAACTAATTTCAATAATGAACTCATCTAAATCGTCTACGTGTCTCTTAGACCACATCCCTACTAGACTGCTCAAGGATGTCCTACCTTTGATCAGCACGTCCATTTTAGAGCAGATAAATCTATCATTATTAACAGACAATGTACCACAGGCCTTTAAAGTAAGTGTCCAGTTTGCAAATCGACCTAACAGATCTACAGAAGAGGCCATCTCCCACGTTCTGCACACCTCTCTTAGCCACGTGGACAAGAAACAGGCAACTATGTGAGGATGCTGTTTGTAGACTACAGTTCAGCTTTCAACACAATAGTGCCCTGCAGACTGTACACAAAGCTGAGGGATCTCGGACTCAACAGCAGGTTGTGTGCGTAGGTGCTGGACTTCCTTACTTGTAGTTCACAGCTAGTAAAGGTGGGCGGGGGTGTGTCTAATAGCATCATCACCAACACAGGGATGTGTGCTGTCCCCATTGCTGAAGTCCCTCCACACCTCTGCCTGGGTGTCCACTCATGGCTCTAACACCTACTCTGAATCCAGGGGTTTTAAGTAGTTGTGAGCAGCTTTGACATTTTCACAGGACTGTGCTCACTCACAGCTGTTTAGATGTTAGTAATTATTGTGTGTGTGTGTGTGTGTGTGTGTGTGTTGTCAGTTCTGTAAGCTGCAGGAACAGGACACTCTGAAAGATCTTTATAACCAGGACGATGATCACCAGGAGCTCGCCAACTACTACGTCTCTGCCAGTTACAGAGAAAAGGTAACTGTAACCTTTTTTAAAATTCAACATACGTCAGATTTAACTTAGTACAGTGTTAATCTGACAAACCTTTAATTAACATCATAAATGTATGTTTAATGGTCTGATCTGCTCTCTGTAATGCTGTTTTTACCATCCGTCTCAGAGGTTGGACACCCGACTGTCCCTCCTGCAGAGCGCTGTAGATGAATACAATAAGGCCAAGAATGAGTTTGCTGCAAAGGTAAGAAACATTAATGAAGTTAGTTTTATATCTGAACCTGGAGACATGCATGTTGTACAGGAGGTTTAGTTTGTTTGAAAGCTGACCACACCTGAACATGTCGTCATGGGAAAGTTGGTTATTAACCCCTTTTACTTTACTGATCACTGTACGTAGTGTTAGTGGCAGTTAGTTCACACGACAGCAACACAATATGATGAAGAAAGAGAAGAACGGTCAAAACAAGTCACACAGACTAAAGTTTATATTAATCATCATAAATCCTGATTTCCCTTGATTTCAGGCCACAGACGATGAGATGCGTCTCCTTCGATTTCAGAGAAAGCTGGATGATGAGAAAGGAGCTGGACTTCTGGGTTTGTCTGTTCAGGTAGATGCAGTTAATTCTTCTTACAGGGATCAAAAAATGTAATATTTAAATTGAAATGTTGACTTCCTGTCCCAGGCCACCATGGAGGCTCTGCTGGTTTTGGGACTTCACAAACAGGCAGAACAGCTTTACAGAGATTTCAGAGTACCTGACAAAAGGTGAGACAAACGGATCTCTGCTGTGATTGGCTGATTGTAGCAGGTATTTTCTTAGTCCCTGCATGTATTAGTTTCCTATCTTTACAATTATAGCTGACGTCTTACCATTGCAGGTATTGGTGGTTAAAACTGAAGTCTTTGGCGGAGAAGGAGGAGTGGGAAGAATTAGAGAAGTTCTCAAAGAGCAAGAAGTCACCTATTGGCTACCTTGTAAGAAGCTTCACTCCTCCGACATCTTCACAAACATTATCAATTAATTCACAAACACAACTGAATGGTTGTAGTTTAGAAAGACACAGATGTCCCACTGTTCACATGTCGGTGCATGTGAACAAATTTAATTCAGTTTCTAAAGCGCTGAGCCTCCATAAGCTTTAGGCAAACAGACAAAGTTTGATGCTTTAAGGGAAAGAAGATAAACTTTAATTAATTCATGTCTTCAGAACATATAGTTTAAATAATAATCCTGTGGTAAACACAACTAACTGCTCTAGAAAGCAAACGGTGTCGCACACAATAAAACCCCGACTCCCTCTTGACTGGAGAACATTGGTTCCATGTCTCATTGTTCTTTATCAGAATATTTTTAGTCTTTTTAATTCAAATAATCAAATAAAAGATCATCCTAAGATCTTTTATTTGAAAGATTATCCTAAACAAGTTATGTTGTGTGTCTGAGGTGGTAACGGTGAAAAGAGAAAAGAACAACATGTTTATGTACGACTGTGTCTTAAGACCCGTGTTTTTCAGACCACATCTTCAGTCTGAAAAACACGGACGAGACTTTGTTCCTTCTCCTTCAGGCATTTGTTGAAGTTTGTATGAAGCATAACAACAAGTATGAAGCTAAGAAGTACGTATCCAAGGTGACTCCTGAGCAGAAGGTCAAAGCTCACCTGGCCGTCAGGTAAGACCTGTTACCTGTGACGGCATTCGGCAGAAGACCCTGAACACTCGGGTAACTCCTCTCTCTTCTTGTCAGTGACCTGGAGGGGGCGGCGGAGGTAGCGATAGAGCACCGTAGTGATGCTGAGATGGGGGCGGTGCTCGCCCGGTGCTCTGCCTCCGACCAGCTGCTGATTGACAGGTTGACCAGAGCACGAGCTGCAGCTGCCAAAAAGTGATTGTGTTGTGACGGGTGAGCAGCCAGAGTTTCTGTTTCATGTGTGACACCAAACCGGTCACTAACTCTGACGTACATTTCTGATAACGATGCGTTGTGTTTTAGTAAAGGTTATTATTGAAGCTGCCCCCCCCAGCACCACTTTATGAGAGTCAGTATAACACATTATGACCACAACTCACTAAAAATAACACTTCGCCTCATTGCTGATTTCTTTTTAGTTTAGTTCAACATCATCGATCGGACTACTGCTCATTAACAGCCATGGTTCTTCAAGTCAAGTTTCGTGCAGCAGGTGGAAAAAGAAAACAAATAATTTTATATTGACTTATATTCAGTTTTTTTATGGTCAGTACGTTGTTTTAAGGGTTTGGTGGAGTAAAAATGTTAATAAGCAGCTTTACATGTTTAGTGCTGAGGAGAACAGGTAAACGTTCTTTTTTTTTTTTTCTTTTTTTTTTAACGAAACGTGTGTGAGTGTAAGTGACGTTTAAACCAGAGACACAATGTTGGTCTGTTTGTTTCCAGGCAGAATTAATCAACTAATACTTAAATGTTTCAGCTGTAAATGATTCATTTTAATTTTCAGGTGGAAACATTGTTCAAATTTCTGACAGAATTAATCAGTTGAAGTTTGTGAGCTGAAATTTTCTATTTTGTGGTTCATGGTCATGTGGTCTGAACGCAGTTCTTCACTGGTTTGTTTCCTAATGTTGTTTAAAGACTTAAAGGTTTTAAATAATGAAGAAACATCTTCTACCCATGAAAACGTGTCAACAGTTCTCGGTGTGAGACCAAAAAAGTTCCACTAGAACAGAGGAGAGCGTCTTTTTAAGGCTGCCTTCACATATGTTCTACTTCTGTGTTGTGTCCATGCCACAGGTCCAGATGAATTGGACTCATCCAGACTGTCTGTGCTGCTCCTTCTTCCTGAGCTTTCTACCTTCCCACATGGATTTTACACCTTGTTGGTGTCTGACCTGCTCCCATCACACACAGCAACAGTGACCAACATCTGCTTCAGTCACAGCTGTTTCCTGTTTTAAATTAAAAGCTTGTTTTGTTGAGAAGTTGGCGTTCTTCCTGCAGGTGTTTATTTACAATTAAAAAAATGTTATCTGAGTTTGTTTTAGGTTTTATTTCCACGTCTTTTGTGATTGCTTTTAGGATTCATGTGTTTACAATTAAAATCCAGCTTCAGTTTGTTTGTAATATAAATCAAACACTGATTTAACGTGTTAGATTAAAATAGAATTGTCGTCGAGAAAAGGTTTAACGTTTATAAACAACGTTTCACATAAACAATAATGCAAAATGCGAACATCTTATTTTCTTAGTTTCAACCTTTCTTTTTTTTTTTAAGTTTTCATTGTTTCAGTGAAAGTTATTTACTAACTCGGTCTGCTGGGTGCGTTGCGTTCGGGTCAGCCCGCTGGGAGGGGCGGAGCTGTCAAACTGCTCTAAACTACAGTAGGAAGACTTGTCTCTGACCGCAGCAGGTGGGTTTTTGTGTCTGTCCATACAGCACAGGTGTGTTTCTGAGGTTCAAAGTTTACTCGCACTGGAATCAGTGGCTTTTCTAACCGGAAGTCAGTTTCCAGCCTTTGGAGCTTCACGGGTCTGCAGCTCGTTCCTCACATCGGTCTTTGACCGTCGGACTCAGGTTTAACCAGGTTTTGGGTCGAAAAAGCAGAAACTCGTTTTGCTTTAAGGTGCTTGTGAATTTCTTTGACATCATCTAGTTTGAATAAAAACGATTGTTTCACATTTCCGTCGTATGTTATAATGGAGACTAGCAAGAGATGAAAGTGCTGAATCAGCGAGTTTAAACAGTAACTGACCCAGTTTACGAGTACTGTGCTACACTTTAATACTGCGTGACGAGTTATGCAGTTTCGGAAGTAGAAGACATAACGTAGTAACTGTTCCTCTGTATCTTATTTTCATGTGGTTCCTTTTTACTTATACTACATGTTTAAGGTGTACTGAGCTGGTCATGTGTTGTACTACGTATATGTAACTCTTTAGCAAGATTTGTAATTATATAGTACATAGTCTGTGGTAATGTACCACGTAATACTAGTACACTGTATTGTGTAGTGATTCATTGTGGCATGTTTAGTACTATAATGTGTACTAATATGGTGTATATAATAGTCATAAAGTACTTTCTTGTGGACCCTTTTAGTACTATTATGTATTAATATGTAGTAGTGAAGTACTTTGTTGCAGTACTTTGACACAATGGAAACAGGTACCTACGAGTGAGATCAATCCTTCTGTGATAGGTCCAGAATAACTGAAGATGTCGTCATTGAAGGTGGAGCCTGTGGTGAAAATAAGCGCTCTAATTGGTGAAGGGCCTGTGTGGGAGGAGTCAGGGCAAATGCTGCTGTTCGTTGACATCGCGGGCCAGAAAATCCACCGTTGGAATCCAGCAACCAATCATATCGAGTCAGTGGAGACAGGTGAGCCATTCATAATTTCTTCAGTCCAATGATTTACCTGCAGTCATCATACTGTTTGCTCTCAACTGTGCATCTCTCTGGGCCTCTCAGACGACACTGTGGGCTTTGCCGTTCCTCGGAGGAATGGTGGTTATGTTGCAGGTGTGGGTCGCAGCCTGGTGGCAGTTAATTGGTCAACTCGGTCAATGACATCACTGGTTGGGGTGGATGAGGACAAACCGAACAATCGCCTGAATGATGGGAAGGTTGATCCTATTGGGCGGTTACTGGCTGGTCAGCCTGCTCAGCTGTACACTTTAATACCTGCTCACCTGTCGGAGATGCCACGGTAATAATGTGATGCATTGCAGGTACAATGGGGAGGGAACACAGACCCGCAGAAGTAGAGAAACATCAAGGATCCCTGTTTTCTGTGAACTCTGACCTCACTGTGACCAAACAGCTGAGCCAGGTAACCACACTTGTCTAATCTCATTCTATGCACCCCGCTATCTCTCTGTACCTGCCTCACAGTCAGGTGGACATATCTAACGGGTTGGACTGCTCTCTTATCTTTCTCTCTGTACCTGCCTCACAGTCAGGTGGACATATCTAACGGGTTGGACTGCTCTCTTATCTTTCTCTCTGTACCTGTCTCACTCTCAGGTGGACATATCTAACGGGTTGGACTGGTCTCCGGACATGAAGACATTTTTCTATATTGACAGTTTGTCTTTGACTGTTGATGCCTTCAACTATGATATAAACACGGGGCAGCTTGGTAATGGTGTATTTATACTACATTAATGTGTATTAATAGATGTGTATATACACATGTAGTCACTACAATACCGAACCTACAAGATAAAATATTACTCAAAAAACTGTGTTGTTGTTCCAAGATAACCGTCGTGTTGTTTACCGTCTGAGGGAGGAAGAGGGACTTCCTGATGGTCTGACAGTCGATGCTGATGGTCGACTGTGGGTTGCTTGTTATAACGGAGGACGGGTAATCAACATTGACCCTGCCACTGGTTAGTTATACTTGTTATACTGGTCACATTCCAGTGCTTGTTGTAGTTTATGAACATCTCTTTTTTCTCAGGTGTGTGTCTACAGACGGTCTCGCTACCTGTGATGAAGACCACTTCCTGTTGTTTTGGTGGTCTGGATTACTCTGAACTCTACGTGACCTCAGCCAGTTTGGGCCTTGGCCAATCAGAGATCAGACACCAACCTCTGGCTGGACACACCTTCAGGGTGAGACTGTCACCTGTATCAGACATACATGTGTTCAGTGTTCCTAGACCTTTTGATGTTGAGAACCTGTGTGTTTACATACAGGTGAGAGGCCTCGGGGTCAAAGGGCGTCCATCAAACTTGTTCTCAGGATGATCTTCGAAAGCCTCAAACAGCCAATCCAAGTGCAGACCAACAGGATGTTAATTCACTGATTATTGGACCATATGTTATTAATCAGTATTTAAGCTGTAACCCACTGACTGTTTGTGCAGGTTTTTAACCTTTAAGTGAATAAATTACTTATTGATTGACTGACTGAGCCCGTGAGACACATAATCTGTGACATGTTTACACAACATTTAACAGCCAATCAGGATGTAGAAATAATATTATGTGTGATTGTGTGTAATTGCTTAAAATTTGCATTTATGCATCTTCAAAATTTTTGTTCAGCAGCATAAATGCTGAAGACCTACAGCTGAGGGTAGGCCCCGGGTTTTATGTGTAATGTTGCTCATCATTTAATGTGACAGTGATGTATACAACTAAGAGATGACCCATTGTGTGGAAGGGTGCGTTTTATTTACACACCAAGTGCAGAATCACCAGCAACAACCAGCAAACACTGAACATTACAAGCTACACAGCCTCTAGAAAACATATGTACATGTAGAAAATGTTGTGCTGTTTTTGCTTTGATTTCATATCAAAGTTTCAGGTGCGAAATTAATGAGGGGACAGAGACGGGTAGAAGGGGTGAGGTCTAGGATGGAATGAGGTGTTGATGCACGGCTCCTTAGACCTTACACAACACTGACTCCCACAGGCAAGCAGGGACCAGAATGGAGATCCTGGCCTCAGTGTGAGAATGGACCCTTCACATGCAAACAGGGACTCCAAGTACAGAAACTCTGCAGGTAGATCCCAAGTCTGCCCATGTCACTTTGAACTTGCAGGTTTTCCTATTTTGTTCAATATAGTCCAGATTTAGCCCGACCAGTCTGCATCAGTTCACATTTATACACGTGTTACACCTGTGTTATTAGGTTTGTCTCTGTTGGTCCAGAGTTGTCCAGGTTCTATACAGGTCTGCCCACACTATACATGTTTGTTCAGAGCTTTTCAGTTTGCCCCAGTTGTGTCCTGACCAGAGTCTCACCAGCAGACTGTCATCCACAGGTCAGTGTGTTTCTGTCTGAAGACTTTACATGTGTAAAAGTGCTGAATTGTTGCAGGTTCAACTTAGACTCAGTCTTCATGATGTAGATGAAACGGCTGAGTTTCTGTGCAATAGAAAGAAAATGTGACAAAGATACAGTGCTTTGCTGTTGTCTGCTACTGCGCCCCGTCAGGGCAGTGCTGCAGACTGCAACGGAGACCTCAGTCATGTACTTAGGTGGACACGGCAACAATCAGATATTAGAATTCACTTTGAGGCAGTCCAGAGCTTAACCAACATTTCTGTTGGTGCAGTTCTGGTGTTTTCATGCTTACAGCAGAAGAGGAAGGATGGGCTCCTGGGAAGACCGGAGAGAGTTTGACAGTTAGATTCTAAGGTCTAGCTTGACACTGTGGAACTGTGGTTCTGCAATTAACACTGTTTTTTTTTCATGAAGTTAAAATTTTATAAAAATCCCTAGCTCTGGGAATGGTAGTAAGTACCATAGAGGACAGTAGAACACAATAAAAGGAGTAAAACCCTGTACAAGAACCAGTTAAAGACACAAACCAATGAAACCTAGAAAAGCCATCACAGACCTGCTGACCCAGAACCAGGACTTAGAGTCTGGTCTGTAATAACAGGGGGACATGCTGAACCCACTGACCAAGAACTTTGCACGAGGTTTTAATTCTACACAGGCTTTGAGGTGTTTGTAGCCCTCATGTTATATTAAAAGGCAGATGTTCGATGTTGAACAAACACTACTGGGTCATCAGAGAGCAGATCCACAGTGCACCCCCAGAAATGTCCTGGGAGTAAAACCAGTAAAGTCTAATTATACAGTGCTGATCCTAATGTCTGAAGCTGATGCTATATGAAGTTTATTTTTGTGTAATGTCTTTATGAAATCTTTAAAAGGAGGCTACAGGTTCCCTTTAAAAAAGCCCACTCCCCCAGTCAAAAACGTTACTTTATTTACTTTGTAACTAACCTCTGAACAACTGTCAGGAACTAAGCCAGACTTTCAGTCATGTCTTCTAGCCAAATGTAAACCAAGTTCTTAAAACATCTAGCATTACTCATCTGATTAGGGAACAGGAACCTGGCTGACATTAGATTAGACCTGTGCTTAGGGATATTTCACCAGACTTTGACTTATGTCAGTTAACTGTTGTTTTAATTCCCAGATGTTTGAATGGAGTTTGGTGTTAAAGTGCAGAGGCCATATTATTAATTATCAGCATTTGTGCAAGGGTGACATGGTGTCTGGGTGCTGGTCTGTGACAAACTGAGCAATAAAATAACATACAAATATGATGTTATCACATCGATTGATCAGAAATGTTCAAAGTGCTGATTGGTCCCATTGATCGGGGGGAGCCCTTACTTTCTCTCTCTAACACCCTCCTTTCCCATTTAGTAGTGCTCTTCGGTGTGGGCAGGGTCACAGAAGAAGCGAGAGCTGCGCTTAGCTGATCGAGCTGTAAAGGGGACAGTCTTCAGAGCTGCAGGACAAAGACAAACAGCCAGTCAGACAACAGACAGGTAATACCTGGTAAGATGGTTCAACATGTAGTGACATGTTTACCTGTGATGATGTCCTCTATGGCTCCGTCCTTCCCTTCATAAACATGGCGACTGTCTTTTCCTTGTTTACGTCTGAGTTCTGTGATCAGCTCCTGCTGCTGCCGCTTCCCCCTATGGGATGGAGACTAGAGGGTGGGGGAATGATTATTAGAAGAAGAATCTGCTTTATTATCATTGAATACATTGCTACATGTCACAATAAAATTTATTCTCTACATTTGACCCAAAACCCCTCTCATTCTCAAAATATTGGGCCACAACTGTAGTATCTAATTATACATCTACTGTATATCTCACTGGACATCAGTACAGCTTTTGATCCCATAGACCAGGCATGGGTTCGTCCTAGACTGCTGCTTTGTTAAAGTTTTCTGCTGAAAACTTTAACAAAGCCGTCAGTAAAATAATACCAGGGAGGTGTGAAAGGGCATGAGGACCATCAGCTAGGTGACTGAGGGGACAAAGAATCAGGCCAATAAATTTAAAGATTTTATTTCAGGCCATGTCTCAGAGCCACCTGAACCTCCACCTTTAACCACCAGTGCAGGAGGTGAGAGGTGAGTCTCACCTTGGTCTCCTCTTCGTCTTGCTGCTCCTCTTGCTCCAGTTTTTCCAACAACATCTGCTCCTGACGTCTCCTCTGCTCGTTCTCCTCCTCAGCTAGCTGAATCCACACAATAATTAAACATATTAATTGTATTGTCTTAACATTGTTTGGCCCATGAAGGTAATTTTGCTTGATGATATTTTGTTGCTGACTCACCCTGTAGGCTTTGATGAAGCGAACAAAGATAGGAAAGAAGACAGATGGTGGCATTGTCTTTGAGCTCTCTCCAAAAAACTTAACAACATCTTCAAATGCATCCTAGACACAATCCAATCAAAATTGTCAATTAAGCATAATTGTATGAAATCCAGGCATGTTTATCAAGCGACTGTCTGAATCTCCAGGTTACTTGTGGTATGTGCCTCTGATTTCTTTAACTGGATTTGTCAATGTTCATTGTGAGATGAAATCAGAGATGATGATTTTTTTTTAAGGAAATTGAAGTCACAATCATAGAAACATGAGTTCACATTTTACTGAGTCAGGTTGCAGATCAGTTAGAAATATCTCTAAAAGCAGCAGTGTTGTAGTTTCTAACTGAAGCAAAACACTGAAACTAATATTGAAATAAATGCCTGTATCTCTCTGTTCAGCTTCTCACTTGAGCGATGTGAGCATCTTCCTGGAGCTTGTTGAGTCGTGATTCATTCCTGCTGATGAAGTCTTTAAGGGTGGCATTGTGTTGGACACTGAACTCTCTCCAGGTGAGCTCCATGCCTCGCTGCAGCTCCTTTACATCACACAGCACATTCTCGAGACTCACTAAACACACACAGGTTAGCACAGGTGAGTAACCTGACATTTGGTACATGTGCAGGGTTCTGATTGACTGGTTCACAGACTTACCTCCAGCAGCTTTGTCGACGTAGTGAAGCTCGTTGTAGAAAAGAGATACAGCAGCATATTTCTCTTTCACCACGTTGCTAATGTAATGAAGCAGAGTCTGTTTCCTGTCTGTCGACTTTGTCTCCAGGAGCTAAACACATGTCGATAACACAGGTGTCATAGAACATATTTAAAAGGATTGTTTTAAGTTTAGAATAATACTGGTAGTAAAAAAAACGTCTTGTAAACGTCTCTTTAGCTGCTCTGGCTCAGCTGCAGCTTAATAATGTTACATTAATTTTGGTAGACGTTTCAGAGTAAACATGTCGATTTAAAAATGAGGTAGACATGTCTTCATGTCATGTGATCCGTTGATAATCAGACAGTTTTTGGGTCTCAATTAACATCTGATGTGTGCAATTGAGTGTTCATATAAATCTGTAAATCTGTATATGTTACCAGGTCCAAACTCTGCAGTTTGAATCCATACACAGCTCCCCTCTTACTGCTGTTCATGTAGTTCCCCAGAGCCAGGATGATCTACAGCAACATCAAGATCAGTGTTAGTTCAGCAGGTTTTAATTTGACAAAAAATGCATTACTTCTCAGTTTGGCAGTTGTTCATTATAGATATGATACTATCAAGCCAGGCTGACCTCGAGAATCTTCTTGAGCTTCTGAGATGATTTTATAGAAACCGAAGCAGCGATGATTGCATGTAGTTGCTAAGAGGAAACAACAAAATGAGACAGGTCACAGCTTCATGTCTCTCTATACCAAAACAGCTCAACTTTTCTTTCTGTCTTACCGGAGTCAACATTTGAATGTTATCTGAGAAGTTGCCCATAAATGTCATGATGGACATGCGCTGACTGAGTCTTTCAATGCGGCTGAACTGCATCATGAAGCGGTCTTCGTCGCTGAGAGCCTCTACTGGTTTTCTGTCCCTCTCGTATTGCCGTAGCAGTTTCACCTCAGCCTCAGTTGGCAGGAAACGCATGAGACATTCCACAAAGTCAACCCGTACTGTACGCAGGTCAAACCTGGAGACAGAAACCAGACTCTCTAACTTGGATCCAACACTGGGTACAGGTAACCACCTAGTGTCCTGCAAACACATACGTCATTTGGACTCATCTGATGAATGTTGAAAAGTTTAGTAACGAACCCTACAGTGTCATCCCATGTACATCATAAAAATCTAGGTGGTGACACAGACCTGAAGCTGCCCCAAACCCATTTAAACTTGGCAGCATGATTTGAAAGCAGAATTTGAAACTGGACTTTTGGATGGTAACAGAACTGAGCCACAGTACATCTGACGGTACTGCTTCTGATTTAATGGAATTTGTAGGGTTCTGTTTTTACACAGTACACTCGCTACATGACCCCTGACTCCTGCCTGGCTTAACTTGGGTTCACAGTTCTTCACAGTGTTATTGGTGTCTTATATATGTTACTGGTGGACCTGATGAAACTAGAAGTGGTGCTACTGGTGCAGTTGAACCTACATTTGGATGGCCCGACAGATAACCTCTGGTCCGTGACCAGCCTTCCTCAGGGTGATGGCCAGGTTCTTGGCTCTGTTGGCCTCAAGCAGAGAAACTTTGGATGGGGCTTTCTGTGGAAGTTTCTGTTTGGACAGAGTCAGGTCCACTGCTGGACCCTGAGCCTTTGTCTTGAACAGCTCCTCAAACTCCCCCATATTCAGGTCCTGTGAGAAAGACCAGTATAGGGCAACAGGGAGATAATCAGAAAGACAGAGAAATCCTTCATTTTAAAAGCAGCATATATATGTAGTGTAATTATTAAAGATAGTAAAAAACCTTTGTGTGCTTTTATGTGTAAAAACTTTACTTTAATTAGTGCTGCTTCAACCAGTGACCCTTCCTGCGAGCCCTCAACCTTCGGCCCTCAAGTAGCCTTTTACCATCATTCCTGCAGGTAGCCTTCAACCGTTGGCCCTGCCTGCTAGCCTTCATCCGTCGGCCCTGCAGGTAGCCTTCAGCCATCGGTCTTAAATCATCTGCCCTGCAGATAGCCTTCAACCATCGGCCCTGCATGCCTAGTAGCTCTCAACCAGCGACACTTCCTGCGAGCCCTCAACCATCAGCCCTCAAGTAGCCTTTTACCATCTACCTAACCCTAACCCTAACCCGTCTTCCTGCTAGCCTTCAACCATCTGGCCTGCCTAGTAGCCTTCAATTTAATTCAATTCAATTCAATTTTATTTATATAGCGCCATTTTACAACAAAAGTTATCTCAAGGCACTTTACAGTG
>JAUMHF010000011.1:15456703-15483861 GCA_032359275.1 Microctenopoma steveboyesi | reverse complement strand
GGTTAAATGCAGAGAATACATTTCACTGCGTGTTGTACACTGTATAATGATGTATGTGACAAATAAAATTTGGATTTTATTTGATGGGCAGTGTGGAGTCCAGGGGGGCATGGTTACATCATGTATTGTTAAAACACCCAAAATAGGAAGAGTGCTGGACTTTACATATCCAGCTGATGTACAATACAAAAAGGTAAACTTGGAATAAACTAAAAGACATGAAATGACATGTGAAACATTTTAACATGTGACATTTCTCCTCTGTGTCTTTGTGCAATGGATGTACATGAGGTCCATAATGGTACAGTATGAAATCTATGACGTGGGTGATAAGCAGATGTTTTGTGCATTGAATTAAAGTCGATTAGCGGGCTCTAACTGGTAAGAGGTTAAGCACTTATCTCACTGTATAATATAATGTCTCTCTCTGTAATCATAATAATTAATTCCTCTGCTGCTTTTTGTCTGTTGCCATAGCAACAAAATCTTATAACAGAGGGAAACAATTATGAACACACACACGTTTTCTCCAATAAAATTAAACAATTAGCCTTGTTGTCTCAGTCTGATGAGTTAAGGGGATTAGTGCTAGTCTCAGGGGTTTGGGTAAGTTATAGGAGAGTTATGCATCCTGCACACATCAAAGCCAAAATTCATTCATTGTGGACAGGCTGTGGAAATAGGATCTCTCTCGTTAATTCCAGTCAGAACTCTGGCTGCAATATTAACTGGAGGCTTTTGAGTGAGTTATCCCAGTATATCAGTAATGACTTACAGTAGTTAAGTCTAGAGGTAACAAATGCATGGACTAGTTTATCAGCATCACTCTGAGACAGGATGCTCCTAATTTTAGAAATATAAGTCAGGTGTATGAAGGACATTTCCATATAATCCACAGTATTCCTCTTAAATTAGAAGTTTGACTTGAAACAGACAATATCAAATGAGGAAACACCACAAAAAGGCTCATGAACAAAGGTCAAGGAACAAGCCACAAGGAAAGGTAGGAAATCCTAAGAAAAGCATAGGACCAAAGGAAGGGGTCCTGGATGCTGAGGAAACAAACACAGAATGGGGAGGAGATTTCCAAAAAGAAAAGATTTAACCTTACATTGGAAATGTTTCAATTGAGACTGATCGTTGATTAATCAGAATATTAATAAATAAGTCAGAGGTGTGATGATTTTGAGGCTGCAGCAGAGGGAGACAGAGCCATGATGGTGCAGTTCTTCATCACACTGAAGGATGCTGGGAAGAGGAGGAGGTAACGCCAGCAGGCTGCAGAGATGCTAACAGCACCGACACACAAGAGCTAACTGCTAATGCACACAGATATAGGCAGAGGATGAGACAGTGAGAGTCTGGCTGAGACAGAGATGCTGGCTGTGCACACACACACACACACACACAAGGACACAGTGATCAGTGATACTAAGACTGAGCTGCAGTGAATCTAGCTACTGTTAGCACAAGGAGGCTAACACACACAGACACACACACAGACACACACAGAGCAATGCAGTGTCGGAGGCTTCCTATTGGATGGTGAGTGATTTATGTCTGTGTGTGTGTTGAGTCACAATCTGAACTGTGTTTAACGATGGCAGCTGGGATGAAGATGTTTCCATGGAAACAAACGTAGTCAAATTTTGCTCATCACTTCACCTGTCAGACTGCAGGAAAATCCAGTGTACTACTGAAACTGGTAATAACATTTCTACTGTTAATACGGCTGATACAACTGCTTCAGATGCTGGGGCTGGCTGTGGTCATACACTAATTGTGGGGTTAGTAATTTAATTGCTAGCTCCTCTTGTCAGATATAAATTACATTTTGGGCAGGACACTGAACTTCAAGTTGCCCCAAATGGTTTGGCCAGCTGCATGAAACTCTGCCATTGGTGTGTGTGTGTGTGTACTATTACTTCTGATACCAATACCTATTTTAGTAATACTTTAGATACTGCTACTCTTACTACTACTGCTACTACTACTGATGACGACAATGATATTACCATGCCTTCTGCTGCTGCTGTTTAAAAACAGTTTGAGATTTAAAGAAAAAACACAAGTTCTTCAGGTTTTCAGATGTAGACCGGTTTTTCAGACATAACCGTTTGTGTCCTGTGTCTTGTCTACCTTTTAACTTTTTAAGTTTTAGCCACACTGTCAAAGCAATATACACACTAATTGATTTTTGGTGGTGATGTCATTGAATGTATGTACCAGTGAGTGTTTACCTGTGCACAGGTACCAATGTCATCAAACCTCAGACTGACAGACAGCTCTCTGGGGAGCAGATTCTGCAGGTGGAAGTGGTGATGTCAAAGAGAGGAGCAGGGATACGGGGGAAGGCGGAGCGAACAGATGCCATGGCAACCCTTCAAGCAGCCAATGAGGAGCTGAGAGCCAAACTGACAGACATTCAGATTGAACTACAACAAGAGAAGAGCAAGGTAAGGTCTATAACGCCAGACAACACATGAGAACAGCCAGCTGCTTCCTGACTCCCCTGGTCCCATCCTCAGGTGAGTCGCCTAGAGAGGGAGAAAAGCCAGGAGCTGAAAGCTGAGCACCATCGGGCCATGGTCACCGTCACGGAACTGAAGACCAAACTCCACGAGGAGAAGCAGAAAGAGCTGACAGTTATCAGGGAAACATTACTACGGCAACATGAGATGGAGCTGATGAGGGTGATCAAAATAAAAGATGGAGAGATTCAGCGTCTTAATGGGATGGTCCAGAGTCAGCGAGATGGGTCCACTGACAAGGTAAAACACACACTGTGTCTGTCTGCATGCTCACCTGTCTGTCTGCCTTCTGCAGACTCCCACATTATTACTGTGGCCTGTTTATATACAGTAGTTGTTCTCAGATGTCCACAAACATAACAGCCTTAGGAGTCTCTGGTTGTTTTGCATATTGAAGAATCTATTAGCCAGAGTCAGATAGTCCAGTTCTACAAGATTCATGTTTTCTGATATAAATTTGATAGTTGGCTCCTGCCTCAAGCTTGACCTCTAAACCTGCTTCATGCATGGGATTTGCTGTCTGAAAATTATATCTTGGTCCCGAACACTGATCCTCATAGCAACAGCACAGATCTTTTGGTCATGAGCTTACATGACTCCCCTCACCACTTTACGCTGGGGTAGTTGTAGTAAAAGAGATTAAATTTGTTGTTACAGGTGAGGAGTGCTATGCTGGCAGATGTGGAAGAGGCCAGGAAGAGCTCAGAGGTGGAACGGTGTCGCCTCCTGCAGGAAATACAGGAGCTGCGTGGCGCTAAAAGGAGTGCAGAGGAGGCTCTGAGCTCAGCTCAACAGGCGTGCCAGGCTCGAGCTGCTGAACTCAGATCAGCTCATCATCAACACCAGGAGGAGCTTAACAGGACCAAGAGAGACTGTGAAAGGGAGATTCGTCGCCTGGTATGAGAACAGCAACATATAGATGATCCTTTACACATACCCTACACATGACTGCACAAACAGTACTGTGAAAAAGTATTTTGCCCCTTCCTGATATTTATTTATTTGTTTTATTATAAGATCCAACCATACCTGGACTTAGGTATAAATGTAAATGCCCCATAAACCTAATAAATGTATGACCTGCAGTAATGATGAGTGTTTTTGATTACTGGTAAGTTTGGAGGGTCAGCATGAAGAGTCTGTTTTAGGTTACGTGAAAGAATCTCATCAGATTTAAGTGTTGATATTGACTAGGTCACTCCAAAACCTCATTTAACATCAAAATTTAAATTGCATTTACATTGTATTTACTCTGCCTGATGATCTGAATCATTTGTTACAAATATGAAAATAATATAAAAATCAGGAAAAGGGGAAACGCTTTTTCACAACATTCACATTCACAAACCTGGATACACCTTGTGTGTGACCTTGTGGAAAAACAATATTATTAGGCATGTGTATTTCTAACTTTCAAATAATTGGATACATACCTGGAAACGTCGTCCACAGTTTAAACAATTTCATGTTTGTCTGTAATGATTCTCAGTCAAACTGAGAGTTCAGTCCTGGCAACTGGCGAATTTCATGATAGGCTGATACACTTCACTACTCGTCCAAATAGCCTGTCAGTTTGGGTGAACTGCCCTAAAATGGCAAGTGAAACAATGGCAAATGAGGTTATGGATAGATGTAACAGTCACACCTCTTTTATCAAAATCAGACAGCAAACAAGGCTGATAAACTACAACTATGTCTCTGCAGTAATTTCTAGCACTGAAATCCAACCTCATCAGGGAGGAGTGAACCTGCCAGTTCTGGTGTTCTTTGGCAAACGCCAGTTGGGCTCCATGGTTCCGGGCAGTAAGCACAGGGCACACTAGAACGTGTGGGGCTTCCTGTCCTCTGAAGTACAACAGCTGACCCTGTGACACTGTACAACAGTAGGTCAGTAGACTCTCGAGCAGACACTGATCCCGCTGATAGTTTAAGGACCTTCAATGGACCTGTCCAGCTCTCCTAGTGGAACTGCCTGTCTCCTGGAATCTCCTCCATGCTCCTGAGACTGTGTTGGGAGACACAGCAAACCTGGCAATGGCAAATGTTTATGTGATTAGGGCTTGCTGCTTTGCGGGGTTTGGCTGGTCGGGGGGTGAACCTGGAGGAGGGAGTGTTGTTGTGGGCCTCTCTCAAGAGTCTTACTGGAAGTGGGACTGTGTTGTTCAGTTCGAGCAGCTCAGCCGAGGTGTACTTGCAGGCTGACAGTGGTAGAGTTATTAGAAGAAATGGCAAAAATAGCAGGAATAGCAACAGCACAGAGAGCTGGAGAAACCATTGCACTGTATATGCGCCGCCAGGTGAGCAAATGGAATATCAGAGAACCAGACAAAATGGCTGCCCTCATGTAATGCATCTGCCATGCAGTTTCCGAAATGGCGCCAGAAACACATTAGCACAGATTCACAGAGAAGAACCCCTTTATCGAAGCAAAAAAACAAATCCAGGGTCAAAGTCCAAAGCAGAGTTCAAAGCCATAAGAGAACCAGGAAAACCAGAACCAAAAGGGACAAGCAGATGGAGAAACCAGAGGAAGGCTGAGATCAAAAACCTGGTAATCCAAAACACACTTTCTTTCTAGGGGTTAAGCTCAAGGCAGGTCTGGACGAGAAGGCAGGTTCAATGATCTAAATAGGAAGTCTGTAAACAAGACATTTGGAAAGTTGCAACTGGTAAGTGTATGGGTTAGTAGTCAATCAAATGTGTGGTGAGCTATTTTTATGAGTGAGGAGCGCAGGTGAAAGCAATTTTTAGGGTGAACTAGACAATATTCTGTTCCCTCCTTGCAACTGTAACATTAAATTGTATCTTGTACTATGATAGAAGAGTTTGACGGTTATCTACTGGGAGACAGAGGGTACACCTGCCAGTGCCATCTGTTGACTCCTGACCCTGACCCTGACCCTGAGCCTGACCAGAGCACTGCCACAACATATCTCACTGCAAGACACGATCCCCGTTAGACATTGTTTGTCACAATAATTTCTGATTGAAACATCACCTCCCCATAGTCAGAGAAAGACAAAATGCCATAATGCCAAATTATTTTATGAAGTCTCCTTTATTTCCTGCAAATACAAATGTTGCACAGTTAATCATTTGTTGTTCATACAATTAAACATCACCCACATTTAACTGATAATCCAACAGTTGTATTTTTATTTGTGTTTTTGAATTTGCATCTTTGTTTTCTATTTCCAAATTAGACTTTTCTCAATTTGGTTTAGTAGGTACACATTATATAGTTGTCTCACAGGGAGCTATAGGAACATCAATAAAGTTTAATTTTATAGTGCCATGTCTACTTAGTGTCATAGTAAGTTGTGGGTCAATGCTGAACAACAACACAACAACAACAATGCTGTGGAGGTTGGTTAGCCCTCAACCCAATTAATGGACCCCTCATCCTTTCCAGCATTGCTCTGTTGAAGAGAAAGAAGCTGTAATTTGGAAGCAGAACAACACTATTAACTGAAACCACAGTTATTTCACAAGCAGGCCTTTCTGCATCTTCCCTTTCTGTAGCAGCTGAAATGTGTCTTCATTGTCCCCCTGTAGTGAAACAGAATTTCTCTCATATTTTCCACCCTTTTTAAGACTTGTAATATTAAGTGTAGCTACTTACAACAGCAGGGACATATGTTATAGCAGAGGGCTCCACAAAACAGATTACACCATCACTACCAGGTAGAAGAAGATTAGTCAGCTAATTATATCCCAGGACAGTGCCCCATCTAACGTTTTTCTTTTGTTTAAATACAGTGCATGTCTTATCACATTTCTTCTGACTCAGAGTCACCTGAGAATAGATTGATATCTGAGAGAAACAGCAGCCATTTACAGAGAACTGTAGCCTATAAATTGAATGGAAGCCTTTACATCTAACATGCCATTCATGTGAATAACTTGCCTCTATAGGCCCTTGTGTCCTGAGGTGTGGCTAGATCTGATGAGCTGCCCCCAGCAATAGGTCGTTCACTGATTTGACTGAGGGCCATCTCTTTAGCCTCTGTGAGCAAGGGGGGTTGTGGCCTGACACCTGTTTTAAGAGCCTCAGCCTTCTTTCTGTTGGCTGTAATGGGGGATCAGATTTGAACATATCCAGAAAACAACATTTTTGAGACATGCATATCAAACAGGCAGTTAGGCGTGGCTTTCATATAGACAATATTAAATACTGGCAGTGCAGATTTTCTCTGTTTAGGGGATTTAACTAAGAACTGAAATAAAACTATCACATGTAGAATGTAACCACTGAATGCAGTTTTATGAGAGAAGGCTAAACAACATAACAATTGCTTGCAAGAGATACCACACCTGTTTGAACTATATTTTTATATTTTATCTTTAGTTGCTGCCATGTCTATTTTGCGCATGTTGGGTTGCACCTGTGCGCTCAAAAACATATGGTATATGAATGTTGAATGAGTGGAACATTAAGACCAAACATATTTTCTTTTTTTTTTAGTTAATTAATTAATACTCACGCATTGACTTAGTCTTTAATTTCCTGCCACACAAGCTCCCTCTCTTTTGCTGCTGCTGCAGTATTGCTTCTTTTTTTTATATATATGTTTTTATATTTTGCATATGCAGTCATTTAAGGTCCAATTCTACTGGGGAGAAGTGGGAGGTTCTAGTCTTTTGTCGGCTGGTTTCCAT
This sequence comes from Microctenopoma steveboyesi, assembly GCA_032359275.1. Taxonomy (NCBI): domain Eukaryota; kingdom Metazoa; phylum Chordata; class Actinopteri; order Anabantiformes; family Anabantidae; genus Microctenopoma; species Microctenopoma steveboyesi. Next base: position 15,476,671 of record JAUMHF010000011.1, on the reverse strand, counting down.
GGTGAAGCAGGGCTTTTTATATCCTCGTGCATAAGAAGAGAGTCGGCCAACCTTGAGTTCCGGTTTTGATTCAGAGTTTGTTCAACCTGCTTTGTGAAATGGGCCCCAGGTTGCAAATACATCCTGGGACTGTTGGGTTTTCTCAATGTCTCTGTATATATTGATATAAACTGCGTAAGGTCTTAAACCTTACACTGTAAAGTGTCTTGAGATAACTTATGTTGTGAATTGGTGCTATATAAATAAAGTTGAATTGAATCCTGTATGAAAACTTAATCCAGATTGCAGTTTGTCGTATACAGACGTAGTTTTTAGGAGACAGGGTTGCATATTTAAGGATTCAGATTATTTTGTATTTAAATTCAAATTCAGATCAGAGCATGACTACAGAGGTTGTTCTGGTAATTTTTAAGAAAACGGCAAGGCTGACAACTTCCTATTGTTCATGTTATGAGTTAAAACAGAATCAGTCACAGCATGTGGAAAACATAGATTAAGCTTAGCTGTTGCTCAAGATGTAAACACAGGAACCATAAAAAACCTTATCCCAAGTCCAAGTGTTTCTCAGGCAGACAGAAGTTTACCTGGAGTGTCTCTACCTGGTATAAACACACAAGGAAGGAGACAGAGTGATGTGAGCTGCAGGTTAATGTTCACCTTTAATTTAAAAACAACCTTTCAAATTCTAACAGTGTTTTTAAACTACAACACTAATGCTTCCTCATCCTAAACTGTCCGTCTACTTGCTTACCCCACACCCTACCCATCTGTCTCTCACCTGTGTCTGTGTTTGAGATAAAGCTGAAAGACAGAGCTGACCAACACCAGCTAACTGGTCTGTCTCCCACCTGTCTGTCTACTGGTCTACCTGTGTGTCTGTGTGCAGATGGATGAGATAAAGCTGAAGGACAGAGCTGTCAGTGTTTTGGACAAAGCCCTGGGGCTGCAGGCTGGACACGCTCACCGCCTGCAGCTGCAGACTCAGGCAGCCGAGCAGCAAATCGCAGCCCTGAGAGATGCACAGAGAGCAGGTCTAAACACATCAAGCCACACCCCCAACTCCTCCCCTAACTCTGCTGCTCACCTTGTAAGCTCCGCCTCCTCCTGCATGTTGTAACTTGCCTGTCCTTCCCATTATGACATCATCTTTCACATTTCGGCCTGAATGTCCCACAGTTCTTCTGGTTCCTAGACCAATGGTGTATTTCATATTTAGTCATCCAATGAAAGCTCCCGCAGGGAAAAAAAAAAAAAGGATATCCTTTTGATACCCTCTGAGCTATTATGCCACCCCAACATTAATCTCAAAATTTTGAAATAAAAAAACTGCAGCAGCAACAAGCATCACAAGAGCTACATTACTCTGACATTATAGTCACACTGACATCACATTACTGTTACATCAAATAATACATCACATGTTAATGTCACAACCAAGTTACAAGTCACATCATTGTCACATGCTACTGCCATTTTCTTATTACATGGTCCCATGATGTTGCCTTCCTGTTACCATGACATCTTATTGTTGTACTGTATATTACACGTTAATGTGACATGTTGGACTTACTGAGTTAACAGTATAGTAAATCCTGGGCTGCAGATTTGTCTTATTATCCATAGTGCAAAAAGCGGCTTGTTCTTTGTTCTGTGCTTTAATTGTTTAATATCATTAATGCTACTGAATACAGAAACCTCCAACTCAACTGGTCACTAAAGAAACACTACCTGGGGTCCTTTTCTGTTCACTTAAACATAAGTACTTCATGCAGTCTCTTTCATACCAAATAGTAATGAGGACATGGTCAGCCATATAGTTTGTTATAGATTTTAGTGAGTTCAGGAGTAGTATAACCATCATGCTGGTTAGGGTTCTCCTGACTCCTAATAACAATACCTGTGAATCTCAGCTGTTGTTGCTGGGGAGAAAAAGACAGTCAATATTTTACCGGCTGCAGTAACGGGAGAACATGAAAATCTATGATTTATTGTATTTTAACAATTGTTTATGTTTTGTACAGTGTCACGTAAACTCTAAAATGAGAAAAAAATTGGAACTTAAACTTTAAACAAACCTAAACTTGGTGTGTGTGTGTGTGTGTGTGTGTGTGTGTGTGTGTGTGTGTGTGTGTGTGTGTGTGTGTGTGTAGTCTCAGGAGGACCGTGACACTCGCAGGTTTCAGTTAAAAATTGCTGAGCTAAGCGCCATCATCAGAAAGTTGGAGGATCGAAATGCTCTGCTGTCAGAGGAACGCAACGAACTGGTAACACTCAACACTCAGAATCTTATGATGATGTTGTAATAGACACTCAATTACATAATATATTTCCTAACTTAAATCTGATTCTAACCTGAAAAAAAAACAGATCTGAATCCTCAAATAGTTTGATTAAAGAATTAAGACCAGACAAAATTTCCTCACAGGGTAGAACCAAAAGACAGAAGCACAGGTCTACACACATACAAATGTACACCAACAAATAAACACCATCAATCTATGGTCCAACTGGGTTCTCTAGATTCTCTCTTTTTTATGTATTTTCTGAAGTCTAAGTCATATCCTTAGCTTCTATATTTTATATGTTATATATTTTGTTGTTGGCCACTGCAGCTGAAGCGCTTACGAGAGGCAGAGAGTCAGTTTCTTCCTCTTCTGGACAAAAACAAACGTCTAAGCAGGAAGAACGAGGAGCTGGCTCTAGCCCTGCGCCGCATTGACAACAAGCTCCGCTTCGTCACCCAGGAGAATCTAGAGATGGTAACTATGGTAACCCCTGATCCCAACAACACATCGGCACAGTCTGAGTGATGGTTTGTCCCAGTCAAACCAGTGGAACAGTTTCAGCTACACTTATACAGTTTTACTGTAGGACAACACTGTCTAATCATTCATAATTCGTAACATCAGAGAAATGAAAGTTGACTATCACTGCAGACTGAATGAATTTACAATCTTCTTTGTAACTATGGCAACAGTAGTGTTGTGTTGTCCACAGAGGAGACCAAGTTCATTAAATGACCTAGACCGCAGCCACTGTACCAGTTACCATGGTTATGGCCAAGATGAGAGAGAGATGGAGTTTCTACGGTTACAGGTGATGGAGCAGCAGCACATCATAGAAGACTTGTCCAAGGTATTGTTGTGTATGCTACTACTGCTGTAAATACACCTAATACTGCTGTTACTCCTGACGTCAGTGTACTTCTAGAGGGTTGATGTAGAGGATTGCGTCAGGAAGGGCATACAAATTTCAGTGAATATTCTCAATCATCCAGGTAATGTTATCTCAAAAAAGGTTTTTCCAGTGGCAACTGGAATTGTTTTAGTTCCTTCACAAAACTTCACCTTTCCATTCCAGAAAGCTTTCTCAATAAGTCATGTGACTTCAATACTGGGACTGGTTGAGGCCCAGGTTAACAATGACTGCTGTTGGCCAACAGGGCACTGTTCACCAAAGACTGAGGAAGAGGATATGAGGAAGATGTATTAGACATGATTAGACAGGCAGACGAGATGGAGAGAAGGAAAATGGATATAATGTGTGTGCAGGAGACCAGGTGGGGGGGGGGGGGGAGGGCAAGGCCAGGAGCACTTAAGGTGAATTGTTCTGTCATGATTTAAAAGCAATAAAAATTAAATAGGGGTAATCCTGAAGGAGGAGTATGTCAGGCAGAAGACAAATAGGAGTTATGGAGAAAGTTAGATAAAATGGTGGAGTTTTCCTAGGACAGAAAGACTGGTGATGGGAGCAGATTTAAATGAAATGTAGGTGAAAGGAACAGAGGTGATGAGAAGGTGTTGGGTAGGTATAGTGTTAAGGATAGAAATTAAGAAAGACAGTGGCATATGGAAAATGGATGGAAATGGCTGTGGTTACCACATACTTCGAGAAGATGAAGTAATATAGGGTGATGTATAATAGTAGGGGAAGCTTATGAATGTTAAAAAAATGAGAGCGAGGGCAGATGTAGGAGAGATGGAGAATGAGAGGGTGCGGGAATAGATAGGGAACGTACTCTTACTGATCATCAAGAACAAGAGTGATGTGCAGAACTTAGGAAACTACAGAGGGATAAAGTTTCTGACCCATACTGTGTAGCTATGGGAAAGATGTTGAAACTGGTTCTAGAGAGAATAAGAATGAAAATAGAAACAACACAGAATACATGTGTGTGAAGAGACGGCCTGGTGGCTCAATGGGTTAAGCGGCAGACTGGGATGCAGATGGTTACAGGTTCGAAATCCCGTCTGACTCCTAGTCCATCCCCAGGTGTGTCCACCCAGTGCTAGCTCCCTGTAAGTCACTTTAGATAAAAGCTAGATAAAAGATAACCCTAACCCAAGCAAAGTAAAGAGACAGGTCATAAGCTGTTCATGCAAGAGGAAATAGTGAAGGTAGAGAAGTTTAAATACTTGGGCTCAACCGTACAAAGTAACAGACAGAGCAGTAGAGAAGTGAAGAAGAGGGTGCAGTGGGTGGAGACGAGTGCCAGCAGTGATGTATGACAAAAAGATGGGAAAGGGCAGATTTACAATGCAGTAGTGGGACCTGCTATGATTGGTTAAGAGACATTGGCACTAACAAAGAGAGTTGGATGTGGCAGAGCACGTGTTACTGGGACATCCTGTCAGTAATGAGTTACAGTAGTCAAGTCTACAAATAACAAATGCATGGACTAGTTTCTAAGCATTACTTGGAAATAGGTTGATCTTAATCGTATTAATATTCTTCAGGTAGATGAAGAATGTTCTACCCGGTAAAAAAGATTGTTCTAAAAACACATTCTGTAAAAATTAAAGTGAAAATTTTGAATTTTATATTATAATCGTCGTTTTGAAATGTTTAAGAGATAAATTACTCAGTTTTTTGTCATTAAATTACAGTAAATTCATTTATTTTAGGTTGGTATTTTCCATCTCTAAAATGCTGAAAAAAACAACAACAAAACAATTATTAAAAATAAACCTGTAAGGTTCCGAAAGGAATATCTTGTAGGTAAACAGTGCAGTAAACCTTTTTAAATTGTTAATCTGTTCTATAGTATAGTCACCTGTGACAAGAGGCTGTGGCTTAGGTTGCTGAGAGATGAGTATATTAACATAATTTCTCTATTTTTCTGCTTTTCATGTCACATTCTAAGTTACAAGTTCTATTATTTGTTTGTCATGTTCATAGTTCTGAATTTCAGGAAACGTGGCATGAGTCTGTCGTTGTACATTTATCAACATGCTGTTGCAGCAGAATGGAAACAGTTTCACTATTATTACTACCACAACTACACTTACCTACACACAATTAAAAAATTATATATTAACATAAATTGTTTTTTTCAGGCTCTAGAGACGGCTGGGTATGTAAAGAATGTTATAGTAAGTATAGCGTATAACTACTTCCACTGTTAGTATTATAAATGCCAGTATGATGCCAGTATAAATGCCATTGCCAGTGTGTTATTAGGGTCATGTGTCAGAGTGTGAAAATCTGTGAACTTGGCTGTCGTTGTTTTGCTATGCAGGAGAGAGACATGTTACTGAGGTACAGACGACAAGAGTCAGTGAGGCGGAAACGCACCTTCAGAGCCTGCAGGGTTAGTCTGTCCCACTTCATTGCTACATTAATACAACCATAGCTATATTTATTCATTTAATAGTACCACTGGAAAGTTAAAACTACTATTTGGTTAGTGTTCCACAGCAGCAAAAACCCTCATTGCTCACAACAGTTTTATCCACTCCCAAACATCAATTCGTTTCAGAGAGTTTTAATAATTTTTGTCTGTCGTCCATGTGAGGCAGATTTGTTAATGTACAGTTTAGCCATTTACAAGTTTCCTCATCTGACTGCAGTAACCGTACTGCAACAAACGCTGATAATGCTGTGATTTACAGTAGTACTACAGTCTGGTTTTACTGTGTTGTGTAGTCTGGATCAATAAGGCTGATGTTAATATATGATTAATATATGTCTAATGTGCACAGGTTATAGAGACGTTTTACGGTTACGATGAAGAGGGCTCTGTGGACTCTGATGGATCATCTTTGTCCTTTCATACTGATAGAACTCCAGACACTGAACCAGAGGAGGCAAGACACAGACACACACACCCTACCCCATCCCCATCCTCTAACAGTTCATCAGAAAGCCGAGACAGAATTTCCAGATTCATAGAATAATTTCAGCATAAAAACATAACTGAGATTGTCAGGGGTCTGAATGGTTCTCTACCTGGTCTTCTTACTGCTCATGTGGTTCAGGTATGTGTGCGTGAGGAGACGGAGCTCCGTTACCGTCAACTGACTCAGGAGTACCAGGCGCTTCAGCGAGCATATGCCCTGCTGACAGAGACAAGTGGAGGAAACTACGATGCTGAGAAAGAGATCAAGGTGAATGAACCAGTGAGGAATGCACCAACAAGTTGCTGGTTCTGTTGTCTGCATTTAAGCAATGCACCAACAGGTTGCCGGTTCTGTCTGTTTTTCAGACCAGAGAGCAGCTGCTGACTGAAATCAGCAGATATCAAAGCAGAGTCGCAGATCTGGAGTCAGCGTTGAAACAACAAGGACTGGTAACACAATTCTGTTCAATAAAAAAAAAACCAATGCAACAGTTGCCCCCCCAAAAAGCAAAAAGAGCTCTGTAACACCTCCAGAAACTGCCACCATATAAAATGCTACACTGTTCATGGCAAGACAGACTCAGTGCAACAAACACTTCACATAAGAACTTAATCATTGGATGTTGGTATTCATTCTGCAAAAATAGACAAAAGAAACCCAAAGACAGGCATTCAGGGAAATATCCTATGTGGCCCACCTCTGTCACCTTACTTTACTTTGCTTGGCAGAAGCTTTTATCCGAATTACAGGGAGCTAGCGCTGCGTGTCTGGCTTAGGGACACACCTGGTAGAGGATGGATTAGGAGTCAGACGGGGTTTCGAACCTGCAACCATCTGCATCTCAGGCTGACGCTTAACACATTGACCTACCAGGCCCCTGTCACTGCTATACAACTTGCAAAGAGCCTGTCTCAAAACATAACACATAATATAAACAATATTAGACATAGCCAATCAATTTCAATTGACAAAATCATTGGCAATACAGTGGTCAAACACTATAACACGGTTCACCTTTTCAGTTTCTAATCATCCAAATCTTCCGTCAAAGCTTTGTTGAACACATGGGGTGCATGCTTTAATCCTATAGGCAAACGCTGATAGGTATGTGACTGATGCGAATAGGGAAATGCAAACAAAGGTTAAAGTTAAAATTTTCCATCCCATTATTTTGTTCTACAGTCATCTGATGCCGAGTAGCATCCAAAACCACTCCTTCCTGACAATAGTAGAGCTGCTCTGTAGCTGACCTGACACACTGCGGGCAGCTTGGGGCAACTGCTCTACCTCCTGAGCCACAGCTGCCCCATATATGTGTATTATATTGTGATAAAACCAACCCTGTTTCCGGCAGACCATGTGATGTGTGTGCATGATTGTATTCTTCTTTCAGTGTGTGTGTGAATGTGTGTGTGTGAATGTCTATGTGCCAATGAACCTTACGCAACAGTCTACTATGCGCATGTGCATTGTACCCATTCACCCATGTGTAAGGGACTGAGGAATAGCGGACCCAAAAAGGCACTTAAAATGCAGGAGTAAAATTATGAGGTTTTAATACCAAAAAATAACCAGGGAAAAATTACACAAACACTACTGAAATAAAAAAGAGAACGGCCAAAATAAACCAACAAACACAAAACTAACTTGATCAGAGGCACAATCAGTGATAAACTAAAATCACTCATAAAGAGAAAAAAAATAAACCCAGGTTATAAATTAAATACGGGACTAATCAAAGCAGGCAGGCAAAACAAAAGAACAGGAAAACTAAATTACACCTGAAGTGACATAATGGAAAAAGGACACGGAATTAACACACACGATGGTGGCAAAGCATAGACCAATAGACAGAGAAGGAAAAACCCAGAGGGGACAAAAAACAAAACTGACCCGGACAGGAGTGTAGGATGCAGGAGGAAGCCGCCAGAAAGAGGTTCAGAAAGCACCGGGATCAGAGGGAACGAATATAAAGAGACGTAATCAAATCAAGAAAGAGGTAACAGGTGAGTGTGATAGGTAGTGAGGTAAGTGGAAACAGCTGAAAATGATTATAGCGAGAAACGGGAGCGGGGCGTGATCAGGTGAGGGAAAGACAACAGAAAGGAAAACAAAAACACGGAAAAGACTTGGGCAAACCGTGACAACATGGGGTTGGACTGACTCACGGTAGGCGTATTGGGTCACTTTCCGTTGTCAACACTAATTGTTTTGTTACATATTGTGTTGTTTAACGCTTGAATTACCCATTGCACTTTTATTATCTGACTTCTGTCAGTGTCAGTCAGTGTTTGGTGACAGCTAAATCATACGCTTATTATGAAGCACTTGTTTTTTTGATCAATTCTGCTAACTTTGTTAGTGACTACTAGCTAGTACCCAGTCTTTATGCTAGCTATGGCCCCCATGCCTATCTCTTCTTTTTCTCCTGCTTTGACCTATTCTGGGGGTATCTGTAATTAGTGTGAGTTATTTTGCAGCCTTAGAGGCGGGGATGACGCATATAGGAAACTCAGTTCCGCACCATGGAAAATAAACCAGTTAGCCAGGTGCCTGTAGATTATGTGGAGTCAATTAGCTTAGCTTCTGTTAGCTTAACCACCAGCAGATGTTCCCAAGCAGCCGGGAAACCCAGCCGGCTGGGTGAGTCAGAGTGGGGAGTGAGTCCGTATGAGGCATAGTCAGAAGAAGCCACCCAAGGTTATCCTCCTTTTTAGTTGTTTCTCTCTCTCTCTCTCTCTCTCTCTGTCTCTAACCATGACATCATTACATGTTGTCAACACTGTGTCTTCTCTCTCCCCTAGTTGTGCTTCGTCCTTCTGTCTCTTTCTCTTTCTGCAGGTGTCCTTGACCTTTGAGTTGTGTGATTTTACCTTGTAGCCACTGGTCTAACCAACCTGCCCAGTGCTTCGCCTGCCCCTCCTTGTTGTTGTTATGATCTCTGTTAACTGCTGTTCCTTTCTCTCCCCTTTGTCCACTAATCCCAACCGGTCGAGGCACATGGCCGTCCACCCTGAGCTGGGTTCTGCAAGAGGTTTCCTCCGTTAAAGGGAGTTTTTCCTCTCTACTGTCTCCTTGTGTTGCTCAAGTGGGACTGTTGGGTTTACTGCATTTTTTTATATATACACCTATATTTTTGCAAGGTCCTAAGCTTGCTATGTAAAGTACCCTGAAATTACTTTTGTTACTGAAATTACACTGATGTTGTGGTCAATATTGTCGAAAGCCGCACTAGGGTCTAACAAGACAAGTCCATTGTGTGAGGCGAGTAAGAGAAGATCATTAGTGCCTTTTATCAGTGCTGTTTCTGTGCTATGATTTACTCTTAATCCTGACTGAAAAGGGTTAGGGTTAGGCTGATATTTAATAATCCACATTTAATTGTTTTGATTTTTTTTCTTCTGTTCAGTAAGAGGAGTGTTTTTTTTTGTTAGGTTCTTATCATTCACTACTCTTGTGTTAATTTTTGATTTATATAATTTAGCTGGACGGGGAGCAGACACAGTCTCTCTGGGGTGCTGATAGTTTTGGGGGGGTGACGGCAGTAAAGAAGCTGCAGAGAGGCGTGTAAGACGCCCTAACCCTCCACTCCGGGATATCGGGCTTTAGGAGATCTAACAAAATCTGCCATATTCCTAGAAATAAGAGCTGCACTGTCCCATAACGTAGGATGGATGCCTTCTAATCAGCCCAGGTTTTCTCCAAAACAATTTACGGTTGTCTATGTAGCCCACGTTGTTATCGGGACACCACCTAGACAGCCAGCGATTAAATGACAATATGCCGCTAAACATATAGTCACTAATCAGATTGGGAAGAGGACCAGAGAAAACTATGGTGTCCGACATTGTCTTTGCATAATTACACACGGATGCAACGTCAACTTTAGTGACCTCCAACTGGCGTAGCTGGGTGTCATTACCTCCTGCGTGAATTACGATCTTACTATATTTACCTTTATCCTTAGACAGGAGTTTCCAATGGGACTCGATGTCGCTCAATCTGGCCCCCGGAATCCAAAACGACTTACAAGGAGCAGCCTGGTAGCTCAATGGGTCTAGTGTCAAACTCTGATGGAGAAGGTCGAACCCCGTCTGACTCCTAATCCATCCCCTACCAGGTGTGTGGAAAGTAAAGGAGAAGACACCAGCAATTACCATTCAGATATTCGGAAAAGTGGAGATACTACAACAAAGAACCCTTATCAAGACAAGGAACATGCATATGAATTGTTTAGTGATAGACAACATAATGAGTGTGTGTGAATGTGGTAGACTCACTTAAAGTACTTTTTGAACAAGGAGGTGTTTAAATGTTTTTTTAAAGGTGGTGATATGGTCAGCCAGTCGAATGGGGCAGAGCAAGTTGTTTCACCAGCCAGAGACCACAAAGGAGAAAAAACTTGATTATGATCTCAGACCTTGTGAAGACGAATTTTTAGCCTCATTTCATTCGCAGATCCGAGAAAGTGTGCAGGAGTGTAACTTATCAGTAGTGTGTTAAAGTAAGATGGAGCAGATCCATTGAGAGCCCTGTAGGCATCGAGGATTTAAACTGGATGTGAGGAAGAGAGGTGAGAAGAGGTGTGACATGATTGTATTTCGGCTGGTTAAAAATGAGGCGGGCCGCCGCATTTTGTACTATCTGGAGGGGTTTGATGGTGACTGCAGAAGCTCCAGCCAGGAGAGAGTTGCAATAGTCACGTTTGGATATGACCATTGCCTGGTCAAGGAGCTGTGCAGCCTGTTGGGCAAGAAAAGGCCAATTTTTTCAGATGTTTGGGAGAGTAAATCTACAGGACCTGTAGCAACATGCTCATTCAGGCTTAGCTTGTCATCTAGCCAAACTCCAATGCTTTTGGCAGACTGTGTAGGTTTTATTTTTAGCGAGCCAATTTGGATTGAGATTTACACTTGACTATGGTCACTGGAGTCCCTAGTTTCATGTTCCTGATTATGGAGCTGCCAATAATCAGAGTGGGTAATTCAGCTTGTGTGTCGCTGAGCAGAGACAACTTATTAGACACGTGAACAGGATGGTGGTGAACCTTGGGGGGCTTCCTCTGACTATGCCTCTTACGGACCGTCACCCAGCCGGCCTGCTTTTCCCAGCTGCTCGGGAACAACTGCCGGGGGGAGGCTAATTGTAGCTAAGCTAGCAGAGGCTAAGCTAGTTGGCTCCACACCAGGTACGGTCACCTGGCTAGCTGGTTTACTTTCCATGGTGCGGAACCGAGTTTCCAAACCTGCCATCCTCGCCTGTTAGGCTGCAAATAACTCACACTTATTACAGATACCATTATCAGTAAATGAGGCAGAGGAATATGAGTAAATATGACAAAACAGGCCATAACTCGCATAAAGACTGGGTACTAGCTAGTGGTCACTAACAAAGTTAGCAGAAGTTTTAAAAAAATAAGTGCTTGAGTACAACACTGACCGCAGAAGTCAGATAATAAGAGTGCAGAGGGTAATTCAAGCAGCAAACAACATGTTACAGATCAATCAGTGTCGACAACAGGAAGTGACCCAATACGCCTACTGTGAGTTGGTCCTCAGAAACACACATAACAGCCACAACATTACTGCCTTTGTATAATGTCTGACCGTGGAATGACACCATTTAAACACAATTTGAACCCAAATTCACTGCAATAAGTCTTGGTGAGACACACACAACTGAACCAGGGACATTTAAACACAAATACAGTCAATTTGAATGGCCAACGTCACCATAATCTGACATAGACAGCTGAAGAAGTTTGATCAGATCCTTCCAAATTAAAATTTACTTTAATTCGATTCATCTTTATTTGTATAGATAAGAATATTGTAGGCGTTCCTGCAGTTCACAGGATAACAGACAGATATAGAACAAACTGTAGAAAATAGAACAGTTAACGTTAATAAAGGGCTAAACCACACCACAAAATTATCCTGATACTGATCTATGACCTGCTACAGGTGTGTGTACCTAAAGATCTACCGCATCCATAAAGTGTGAAAAGAAACTTGGTGGAAACCTTGACCAACTGAAACAAACCACAATACAGTTTTGTGCTACAAATAATTAGAAGGATTCCACCCTGTGGTCAATAACCAGGGAGGGGTTTACCTGTCATATTACACACTGCATATGCAAAAAACACCAAAACTCATAACAGGCTATCAGTTGGAACATGGTGACTGTTGGTTCTCTGTGGAATGTGACTTAACATCTCAGACATAGAACAAAATAGAATGTGGACCAGGTGTCCTAGAGCTGAAAAATACTGTTTAGTTATAAACTTACTGTGTCCGTCTGTCTCTGTCTCAGGATGTGAAGTGGGTAGAAGAGAAGCACGCATTGTATCAGAGGAACCAGGAGCTGGTGGAGAAGGTGAAGCACAGATTTGTATTTTATGGAACACAAACTAAAAACCATGATGACACCATTTAGTTTGTTATCACACCAACAACGAGAAATTCAGACAGGAGCTGTTGTCCCCGGTAGTGAGATACCTAAAGAACATACACAGAGAATCGCTGACGGTAGATATATAGGACACATTTTTTATTTTAATTCCTGTTGGGTTTATCATCTAGGTGGTCGCAAAGTAAACAATGTGTATATGGAGAATGGAGGCATTTCAGGAGGCTTCATGCCTTACATGCCTCCACTCTGAAATGTTAGGTTTAAATAGTCTAATAAACTGGGCCATATATCCAGAGACACAGTGAAACAGTGACAATTGTCTGTGCATCCACAAAACAATGCAAACAGCTACTAATCGCAGACTTTTTAACTCACTGATAAATCTAATCTAAGGGAGATTTAAGAATCATGAAACTAAACACAAAACAAGTGTTTTTCTGACTGTTTGCATGTGATGATGCAGGTGAGACAGATGGAAGTTGAAGATCTGCGGCTGAGAAATGATATCCAGGACAACAAGGATCAGAATGAGCTGCTAGAGTTCAGGATCTTGGAACTTGAGGTAAAAATACTCAGAGACACAACAACATGTTCAAAACATTACACACTGATGTCAACAACAGCAGCTTTCCATTTCATGTTCAGGAGAGGGAGCGACGATCACCTGCCATTAACTTCCAGCAAGTCCATTTCCTAGAAGGCCTCAGTCCTCTACAGATATACTGCGAGGCAGAGGGGGTCACAGTGAGTAAAACCCATAAACAGCCCAACGCAGCAAAACACCTAATTACACTCCATAAACATGCCAGTATAACAATTTGTTTCTGTTTATCAGGACATTGTAATCAGCGAGTTGATGAAGAAGCTTGACATCCTGGGAGATAACGCCGTAAGTGTATGTAGAATTTCTTTAGTTAATGTTTCTGTCTGTTACAGCTTCAGATTCTTTCTGATGCACATCAACAGAACCACATCCCGTTTATTTCTGATTACACACAATTTAAGCAACTTTTCTGAATCACAATCCAGATGTAACCCTGTCTGCAAATTGACTAGGAGTTATGACTCCTAGTCAATTTGACTGAGTTTTTTCCATATCTTCAAGTTAAAACTAAATGCAAAACACAAAAAACAGATTGTGACATAACATTTCATTTGGTCTTTATCAAATCTATACCACAGGCATAGCAAAGTGAGCATATAGCCTTCCCTGAGGTGCACCTCATGTTTTCGTGTGATTGATAGGTCATATGGACCATTCTTTACTTTACTTGGCAGACTCTTTTATCCATAGCGACTTATAGCAAAGGATAAGACACCAGCAATTACCATTCAGTTTAGTGCTAGACAACATGAGTGTGTGCGCGTGTGTGTGTGCGCGTGTGTGTTAGACACACTTGAAGTACTTTGTGCGTTTTGGACCATCTGGAGGGGTTTGATGGTAACTGCTGAAGCTCTGGCCAGGAGAGATTTGCAATAGTCAAGTTTAGATATGACCATTGCCTGGACAAGGAGCTGTGTAGCCTGTTGGGTGAGAAAAGGCCTATTTTTTCTGATGTTGTGAAAAGTAAATCTACAGGACCTGGAGGTCGCTGTGACATGCTTATTCAGGCTCAGGTTGTCATCTATCCAAACCCCAAGGCTTTTGTCAGACTTTGTAGGCGTTAGTTTTCGAGAACCGATTTGGATTGAGATATTTTGCTGAGGGGAGTTGCTGCCTGGAAAGAACAAGATAATTTGAAAGTGTCGCTCAGACATCCAAGCCGATATGTCTGAGAGACAAGCTGAAATTTTTGTTGACACTATGGTATCCTCTGGTGGGAAGGACAAATTAAGCTGTGCATCATCAGTGTACGAGTGGTATGAAAATCCATGGGATTGGACGATGTTACCAAGAGAAGGAGTGTACAGTGAGAAAGAGAAGAGGCCCAAGGACAGAGCCATGTGGGACCCCTGTGGTTACCTTAGATAGTGTGGATTTCTCACCTCCCCACAATACCCGGAAGGACCTATCCTGAAGATAGGAGAACCAGTTCAGTACGTTTCCTGTAATTCCTAAATCTGAGAGTGTAGAGCAAAGAATCTGGCGGTTAACAGTGTCAAAAGTAGCAGATAGGTCCAAAAGGATGCAGATAGATGATCTGCGGGCAGCTCTTGCAGGACGAAGGTCATTCAACCTTTGCCAGGAGGGAGGTTTCGGTTGAATGTCCTTTTCTGAAACCAGACTGGAGAGGCTCAAGTAGATCGTGCTCTTGGAGAAATGAAGAAAGTTTAGCTAGAATGGCTCTTTCAAGAATTTTAGAAAGAAATTGAAGATTGGAGGGTGTGGGAGTGAGGGACTGGGTGGTAGCTGTCCAGTAGAGAAGGATTAAGTGTGGATTTTTTAAGTAGGGGAGCCTGTTTGAAAGTGGTGGGGAACGTTCCTGTTGCAAGTGAGGAATTTAGGACATGTGTCATTGGAGAAATAATAGTGGGTCCTATGGTTTGAAGAAGATGTGAAGGACTGGGTTCGAGGGAACAGGTGGTAATGTCTTCTATATATATATCTACATTCAATTGAACTTTATTTATATAGCGCCAATTCACAACATAAGTCATCTTAAGACACTTTACAGTGTAAGGTTTAAGACCTTACACATTATATGAATATATACAGAGAAAACCCAACAGTTCCACTTGAGCAAGCGATGAGGGGACAGTGGAGAGGAAAAACTCCCTCTAAGAGAAAGAAACGTCCAGTAGGACCAGGCATAGGGTGGGCGGCCATCTGCCTCGATCGGTTGGGGTTAGTGGACAGAGGAGAGAGAAAAGAACAGCAGGTAACATAGAAAATAACAAGAACAAGGAGCAGCAGACGACATAATGTTAACATGTAATGATGTCATGGTTGGAGACAGCGAGAGAGAGAGAGAAATGAAGGCAAGTGTAACCGGCCTGCAGTGCGTCTTCTCTTTCAGCCGGAAAGAAACCTGCGTTGTGTTGTTGTGCGGTGAAATTAAGATGGAGGAGCGAAGACAACCACTGTATTGCTGTTCTATACAAATACGATTAACAGAAAATTGATACAAAAATAAATGGATGGACTTTTGGGGAAATATAAAGCTAATTAACATACCCGTTACACAAGGAGCTCAGAGTGTCAGGGAAGTCCCCCCAGCAGACTAAACCTATAGCAGCATAACTAAGAGATGGTTCCGAGTCCCCTGATCCTTCTCTAACTATAAGCTTTATCAAAAAGTAAAGTTTTAAGTCTAATCCCAAAGGTAGAGAGGGCGTCTGCCTCCAGAATTTAACTGGAAGCTGGTTCCACAGGAGAGGAGCTTGATAAATAAAGGCTCTGCCTCCCATTCTACATTTAGAAACTCAACACAATAGTCAGAACTCTGGCTGCAGCATTTTTGATTAACTGGAGGCTTTTGAGTGAGTTATTGGGACATCCAATCATTGACATGCTAGCTGTTGTCATTTTGATGTTTCTGACTGTGCTTTGACCTGTTTTTTCTGTAGAATCTGTCCAATGAGGAGCAGGTGGTGGTGATTCATGCTAGGACAGTGCTCACGCTGGCAGAGAAGGTAAGACAGATCTGAACCTGACCTGTGAGCTGGTTTAAATTATAGTTAGATGGGGTAGAAGTATATTAACCTAATACTCAACTAAAAGTGCAAGTACATGCCTAACATAGACATTACACAGAAGTACCACTTCAATATCATTCCTCAGTTGATATATATGCTACAAAATGTACTTAAGTTAGACGTGTACTAGCTCTTTGTACACATATAACTTCTTTTCTATGGTATGTGCTACAGAAACATTGTTTACTTATAGTTGGTATCAGAGCTGAGTTGGCCCTTGTTTATTATTTTCTCATCAGTATGGATGGTGTATGTTTTAGACTACTTAAATGTGCTTTATTTAGTCCAATGTCTGAGCTTTCTGTATTTATGGACCCAAATTATCACATAAAAAAAACAGCAGCTTATACATGATACAGTGGCCGTGGTGTGGTCAAACACCGCTCAAAAGTTGTTTACTTCCTCCGTGCACCTGCCAGCTGTTTGATAGTTTTCACCTTTATGGAGTATTTTCTAGGTAAATACTTGCACTTTCACTTGAGTACTGAGTTTGTGTACTTTATACACCTCTGTGCTGGGTTGTTACCAGTTACCACTCCACCACTGTAGGTAAGAGTCAGAGCTCTAAACCTGATTCAGGTTATTAATTGTAATTGTGTGTCAAACACACCAGCTCACAATGTTGTGGCCATTACAGAGGCCATTGTCATTGTAACAAGAACAACAAAATAAGGTGCAGTCCCTGTGTCCGAGAAATATATATATTAAAAAATAAATATATAAAAGATGCAAAATAAATAGGATAAAAATTAGCAACATATATAAATATACTTACAAAAGGCTATAACATTATAACAGCATGAATCCTTATTGCACCTGGTTAAATTGGAAGTGAAAACCAAATGTCATTCAGTGCCCTAATGGCAACAGGGTAGAAACTGCTTCAGTGATTTGCTCTGCACTGCACTGGAGAACCATACGTTAACTATAACAATGCCTAAAAACGCAGTTTTACCTGTTAAACTTTAAGCACCTCCTCCAGCTCCTCTGGGGGGACCCCAAGGCGTTCCCAAGCTAGCCAGGAGATGTAATCTCTCCAGCGTGTCCTGGGTCTGCCCCGGGGCCTTCTCTCAGTGGGGCATGCCTGAAACACCTCCCGAGGGAGGCGTGCAGATGGCATCCTGACCAGATGCCCGAACCACCTCAACTGACTCCTCTCCACACGAGGAGCAGCGACTTTACGTTGAGTCTCCCCCAGGTGACCGAACTTCTCACCCAATCTCTAAGGGAGAGTCCAGCCACCCTGCGCAGGAAACTCATTTCTGCCGCTTGTATCCGCCATCTCGCTCACTACCCAGAGCTTGTGGCCATAGGTGAGGGCAGGAACATAGATCGACTGGTAAATTGAATACCTTGCCTTTTGGCTCAGCTCTCTCTTAATCACAACGGACCGGTGCAGAGCCCGCATTACTGCACTGAACCGCTGTCGACCTCCCGCTTCATTTGTCCCTCACTCGTAAACAAGACCCCGAGATACTTAAACTCCTCCACTTGAGGCAGCATCCTGTCCCCAACACAGAGAGAAATATCCACCCTTTTTTCTGCCTTAGAACCATGGTCTCGGATTCAGAGGTGCTGACTCTCATCCCCGCCGCTTCGCACTCAGGCTGCGAACTGCTCCAGTGAAAGCTGGAGGTCACTGCTGGATGCCAACAGTATCACATCAACTGTGAAAAGCAGTGATGAGATTAGGAGGTCACCAAACAGGCCCCCCTCCGCACCTTTGCTGCACCTATAAATTCTGTCCATAAAAGTTATGAACAGAATCGGTGACAAAGAGGCAGCCCTGGCGGAGTCCAACGTCAACTGGAAACTAGTTTGACTTATTTCCGGCAATGTCCTTTATCTGTCCTGAACCAAGCCCCTGCTCCTCCCGTACAGGGACATAGTGGCTAGTAGCAGCGAGCCCTGTACCCCGTATTCTTGGAGCACACCCCACAGGATCCCTCGAGGGACACGGTCAAATGCCTTCTCCAAATCTACAAAACACATATGAATTGGTTGGGCAAACTCCCATGCCCCCTCTAGGATCCTGGCCAGGGTGTAGAGCTGGTCCAGTGTCCCACGACCGGGACGGAATCCACATCGTTCTTCTTGGATCCAAGATTCGACTATCGATCAAACTCTCTTCTCCAGCATCCCTGCATTAACCTTACCGGGGAGGCTGAGGAGCGTGATCCCCCTGTAGTTGGAGCACATCCTTCGGTCCCCCTTCTTAAAAAGGGGAACCACCACCCCGGTCTGCCCATCCAGGGAAACTGCCCCTCATGTCCATGCAATCAACCAAGAAAGCCCCACAACATCCAGAGCTTTAAGGAACCCAGGATAGACCTCATCCACCCAGGGGCACCTTGGAGTTTCCCAACTACCTAGGTAACTTCAGCCCCCGATATGGACAAATCCTAACCCCTAACCCGCTCTACAATGTCTACAGTTGAAGTCACCACTTTCCCCTCCTGAGACGCTTGATGGTTTGCCAGAATCTCCTCTGTGCCGATCGAAACTCTTTTTCCCGAAGGTGCAAGGAAGCAACCCGAGTTTTTGCCTCTACAACAGCCAAGGCTGCTGCACGCTTGACCTGCCGGTACAGCCCAGCTACTTCTAGAGTCGTATTGATCAGGGAGACCTGATAGGACTACTTCAGCTTGACGGCCTCACGTACCTTAGGTGTCCCCCACCGGGTACGGGGATTGCCACTACTAGAGGCACCAACAACCTTATTGCCACAGCTCTGCACTGCCGCTTCGGCAATGAAGGCCATTCTGGGCTGATTAGAAGAGACGGCATCTATCCCACTTTGGACAGTTCAGCTCTCATTTCTAGGGATATGGCTGAGTTTATTAGACCTTGGAATCCCGGAGTGGAGCCCAGGACGCAGAGTTGCAGTCTTACACACCTCTCTGCAGCTTCTTTACTGCCGTCACCCCCCCCAAAACTATCAGCACCCCATAGAGACTGTGTCTGCTTCCAGTCCATCTAAATTATATAAATCAAAAATTAACACAAGAGTGAATGATAAGAACCTAATAAAAATAAAAACTACTCCTCTTACTGAACAGAATAAAATCAGAACAATTAAATGTGGTTTAATTAAATATCAGATCTCTCTCATCTAAATCATTGTTAGTCAATGACTTGATAAGTAACCATCAGATAGACTTATTTAGTCTCACTGAAACCTGGCTGCAGCAGGATGAATTTGTCAGTCTGAATGAGTCGACCCCACCAAGTCATTAATTATCATATTCCCAGAATCACAGGACGAGGCGGAGGAGTTGCAGCAATGTACAACTCCAGCTTATTAATCAACCCCAGATCTAATCTAGGTATAATTCATTTGAGAGCCTCACTATTAGTCTCTCAGATCCAATCTGGAAAAATCAAAAACCTGTTTTGTTATTGTTTACCATCCTCCTGCCCCTTACTCTGAGTTTCTCTCTGAATTCTCATACTTTCTATCTAATTTAGTTCTTAGTGCAGATAAAGCGATTATAGTGGGTGACTTTAACATTCATGTAGATGTTGATAATTGTCTCAGCACTGCATTTAATTCTTTGTTAGAGTCCATTGGATTTAACCAACATGTGAATAAACCCACTCACAGTTTTAATCACACCCTCGATATTGTTCTGACTTATGGAGTAGAAATTAATCATTTAAGAGTTTTTCCTCAAAACCCTTTGTTGTCTGACCATTTTTTAATAACATTCAAATTTACTTTAATTAACCCTCTGGGGACTTTGGGGTCATTTTTGCACACTTGGGCTATTCTTTTTTGGTTATTTCACTCTATGGTCAT
>JAUMHF010000011.1:15428674-15442954 GCA_032359275.1 Microctenopoma steveboyesi | reverse complement strand
TCTAACTATAAGCTTTATCAAAAAGGAAGGTTTTAAGTCTAGTCTTAAAGGTAAAGAGGGTGTCTGCCTCCCGAACTGTAACTGGGAGCTGGTTCCACAGGAGAGGAGCTTGATAGCTGCAGGCTCTGCCTCCCATTCTACATTTAGAGACTCTAGGTACCACTAGTAGACCAGCACTCTGAGAGCGAAGTGCTCTGCTGGTATAATACGGTTCTATCAGGTCTTTAAGATATGTTGGGGCCTGATCATTTGGTCCTTTATATGTGAGGAGAAGGATTTTAAACTCTATTCTAGATTTAACAGGGAGCCAATGGAGAGAAGCAACACCCTCTCCTCCAACCATTTACCTTGTCCACAGATTTTCTCTCCAACAGCTCTGCAGACACATTACTGCCTCTCTTCCTCCTCCTAACTGGAGGACCAATAGCTGGTCCCATTGATGAGCGCTGCACAGAAACCACCAGCAGAACCTACTTTAGATAATGTACAGTACACACACACACACACACACACACACACACACACACACACACTAAGAAATGGTCTAATCAGCATCACGGTAATTTCTTAGGGCGGCATGATTGCTCAGTGGGTAGAGCAGTCGTCTTCCAACTTCAGCATTCAGCAAGAATCAGCATTTAGATGCTCCGCGCCACAAAGCTACATATCATGGTGTCCTTGGACAAGACAGCTATTCCCTTTAGTAGCGCAGACACAGGTCTAGCAGCTGTCCAAAAAAAACTATTACCCCAAGGGGTAAAACAAGTATTTATCAATTTTAATATTGAGCAAGATCATCAATTCATTACATCCTTAGTCGTATTAGTGGTAGTTTCAAGGGGTTAATGTGATCACAAGGTTCCTAAAAAAAATAAAAAAAAAACAAGGCCTATCAGTGATGCTGCTATGAATAAATAATTATGGTTTTAAAAAAATGGGTTTCAAATTTTATAACCGAACACCTGGAGCCTGGAATTTAACGAATGACAAGCTGAACCTAACCCTAAACTAATTATTGCTCCATTTGGTTGCCCTGTACTTGTACATGTATAATGGCAAAGTAAAATTTAATCTAATTACTGTAAGGACACACACGAGTCAATTTCCTGTTTGTATAACACTATAATGACTGTAGAGATTAAATGGTCATTCAGTAAATGGACTCTAGCTGATGTTTGAGTCTCACCCTCCTCTCCCTGGCTCTGGACTTCAGAGGTTTTATCACTGTTGTGTCCAGATCCTGAAACAAGATAAAAACAAACTTCAGGCTATAAGGTTTGCAATGATTCACCTAGCAAGATAACTGTATCTATATTTAACTTTTCCTGTTTTCCTACAGGTTTGACTCTGTACATACAGGTTCCAGTTACATTTAAGGTATAAATGTAAAATTTAAAAGAGAATACGTGCAAATTTCTTTGCTATTAAAATGATTTAGTTTACCAGTAAATTAACTGCTAACAATAAAGACAAACAGTACATTAATCCACCGTTTCATATCTTTAATTTAGTGCCCTCTCTTTTATGTAGTTGCACTGCCTCCTTACCCTGAGCAGGTTGAGATGGCTGTTGTTGTGATTTGGTGTCTATTAATAAACTTAATTTAATCATGCATGAAGCACTTCAAAAACAATAACACATTAAATAATGGTAAAGGTAAACATTATTTAAGGTAAACTATTATTGAGATACTGATTATCACAGTCAGTGGTTCACAAGTTTTCTGTTGCATTGCAAAAACTGTAATAATAATCTAAGCCTCACTTTATCATGTTTGTGGACGGTTTTCCTATTCCTTCTTTTATATTCATCTGCCCATTTCCCAAAGCCCAACAGGAGCATAATATATGCGTGTACTTTTGCGGTGTATACTGCACAGGCTCAGCCGCTGAGTTCATGAGCAGACTAGTCTCGAACGACATACCCTGCAGTCTAAGAAGTTAATAAACACTTAGGTTAATACTCATACCACATCATCATCCGTTCGATCATAGCTGATGTCGGAATGAGACAGGAAAGAGGACTCATCAATCACAGACAACCTGAAAAAAACAACACATGCTCAGATTCATTAACATGTTGTGAATCAAATGTTGGGTGGCACGATTGCTCAGTGGGTAGAGCAGTCTTCAAACCAAAGGGTGAGCGAGTTCGACTCCCAGAACCACCAGGTTACATGTCGAGGTATCTTTGGACACACCGCCTACCTACACTGTACTGAAAATGTAACTTGACACACTGGAACACTACAGAGAAACCTGGTATAATGTCTTATACTAGGAACCACAGGCCCATGTTTAACTTTCATTGCCTTTAACCCCATTAGATACAGAGGATAATGTTGTAATTAAAGCTGGTTTATTGTGGTGGAAATGTCTCAAACTTGTTACATAAGTGAACAACCCGATAAAATGCTCTTACCGTCTGCTGCTTTTGTGCAGGGTCACATTTCCTCCTTTGTGATCAAACGCAGCGAGAAGAGTTTTCTGCTCGTCATTCAGACAGGTGCTGGATTTACTGTCATGGATCAGGATGTCGCACATAAGCTGCATCTGCCGTTCCTAAAACCATAAGCAAAAGGAATATGTCTGCTGATTCACCATTAGGCTGCATATTTTATCAGACACATTCTGTAAAATTATTAACTTACTATTATGTGCATAGTAAAGCTCCATGAGTTTCATAAAGATCACCACACAACCCAGAGGATCGAACCAGAACCATATTTTGCTGAAATATAATACCCAGATGTGCATGGATCTTGAATTGATAGAAAATCCATGAGGAAGCAGCAGAAGGTTAAACTATGTTTAACTGTGGTTTCTGTAATATGTGGAGGTGTGTGTAATTTTATACATGATTTTTATGACAATTGTGTTATAAATAATAGCTGCAGGGCTCTCACCAGGTAATGGTAGTCTGCTTCCATTTTATAACGTTTTCTCATCTCCACATCAAGCTGGTTCCGAGCATGTTTCAGTTTCACTTCCAAAGCAGCCTTGGCTACATCTGACTTTACCAGCAGCTCTTTGTACTTCTTGAGCTCCAGCTCGGCACTCAGCCATTTCTTTCTAACCACCTCAAAGTTCTTCACCACGTCAATCAGCTCTGAAAGATAGTAATTCATCTTCATGACAACACAATGTTGTTTGAGAAACCTCTGGATTGAACCTGGATTAACAGATCCTCCACATGTGATCTAAACCAGGTTCCATCAAATCAGCCTTATTAAATTTTTCAGTTCAAGTAGAAACTGTGAGGTGATAATTCTACACTTTATTATTGAGGTCATAGTTGATGGATTTGTATTGCAATGCATTATATTCAGAGTTTTGACTGCCCTATTTAAAATAATTGAGAGGGGTCAAAACATTAGAAACACCTCTTAATATAATTTGTTTCTAAATCTAAGGTGTAAGAAATTATTATCTGACAGTTTAAACTCAACCTGAGAAGTTGTTTCTCTCATACTGACCAGAGAGCTGTAGTAGTTAAAAAAAAAAAAAAGTATTATCTGGACAGGTGTTTAACAATAGTACGCCAGCCTCTGAATGGTCAAACATGAAGTACTGGTCTGAATGTCACCGACTTCCTGAGGATAATATCTGATGTCTACTCTGAACAATCAATGGGGTGGCATGGTAGTTCAGTGGGTAGAGCAATCATGTTCCAAGCAGTTCGATTCTCAGTCCCCACTGCAGAGCAGAATAACACACTTTATCCTGTGATACCTGAATTTCTTTTCTGTGCAGCTTATACAGAATGTTTCTGTGCATGCAGTGGCAATCTAGGATTTTTCTGCACAAGGGGCCCTCAAGGGACCCCAAATTTGTCCAACATAAAACATTTGCATGATAAAGTCAGTGTACCAATTATATGTGCATTTTTACTGTACATTTTACTGCTGCTTTAAGCTTTATTGACGCTGGACATTTCTATTCACCTCATTAGCCCCACTAGTGTTTGGCCTTGGAATTGTAATCATCTAATCACACAATCAGATTTCAGCTGGAGCCAATGCCCCTGTAGCCCCGCACCTAGAACCACCATGCATGCTCCTAGACGTACAAGTACAACAGTAGAATGGAGAATAAAGACACTGATTTATAGACGCAAGCACACCAACAGGAGGAAAATAACTTGCGTAAAGAAGCGGAGGTAAAAAACCTGAGGGACTACATGTGGTGTGGCTGGCTCTTCTGAAGTCTTATATCAGCTTTACAGGCAGGTAATGACCACACCAGGATGTTGGCCATGTCAACTTTTGTCCAACAGTGTTAGAAACGTTCTTGATAAAAGACTTGTAAAAT
Source organism: Microctenopoma steveboyesi (assembly GCA_032359275.1). NCBI lineage: Eukaryota > Metazoa > Chordata > Actinopteri > Anabantiformes > Anabantidae > Microctenopoma > Microctenopoma steveboyesi. The sequence goes on along the minus strand of JAUMHF010000011.1, from coordinate 15,438,644 downwards.
TCCAGTCTGCCCAAAATAAACCTGCGTAAAAAACACTGGACAGATTGTTTTACATTAGCTAAAGGTGACTCACTGCGTTCTGTGTCCAGTATGTCTTCCTCCATGTTGAGCCTCTGAAGACAAAGAGCCAGAACCTCCTCCACAACGAGCCGAGACTCTGCCATTACCCTGAACTGAACCTGTGAAGAGAGAGTCATGAATTTATTTATAAAACTCATCTGTCCAGAGTTAAAGGTCATTGAAGTAACGTTTCTCACTTGGAAAGTTCCAGCATATTATCATCCTTCATCCAACCCTGGTCCATAAGAGACTCGGCCCTGCTCCCCCCCCCCCACCCATCTCTGCACTTATTGCTGTTGATCAATAGCAATTCAATTCAAGTCAAATGTGTTTATATAGCGCCAGTTCACAAAAAAATTTATCTCAAGGCACTTTACAGTGTGAGGTTTAAGACCTTACACATTATATCAATATATACAGAGAAAACCCAACAGTCCCAATGCCTCTGCCTGCAGGTTAGTTTTACAATATGACATGACACACAGAGCCACATCAGATTAAACCTCAATTTTTTAGATTAAAAGGTGATTTTACCATTTTCTGTACCTGCACAGTTGGAGCAGTCCAAGAGGAGTTAAAAACCTGTTCAGTGCCCACCAGGACTTTATTACCAGGTCCAAAAAAAAAATTTTCACAGCTTAAATTCCTTCAGAAAGAAGGCCAGAAACAGTTTTTTTTTTCTATTGTTCTATCTTAAAGTGTTACTCGCGATGAAATGTGGAGGTTTTAAACCCAGACGTGCTCCCATCCAGTTTAAATGAAGACAAACTGGGGAAATTAAACTAAACTTGTGAACGTGTTTTAAACTGTGCTGAGTCTGGAAGAAATATCCGATCGGTCTCTGTTCGCTTCTAACCTCGTTAAGTGACAAAGCAGCCTCAGCGTCTCGGTACTGGCGCAGTGTCCAAGTCAGTTTTACCGAAGTCACCAGCAGCATGGATCGAACCCAGTGTTCGGTTACGGTTCGCGGTTGAGTAAAAAGACCTGGACACGGCACCGATACAGACTCTCGTCCACAGTGCTCACATTAAGCCCAGGCACACGCGGACGGATGAGCGTGTGAAAGGTTAAACTCACATCAGGGGGGCACTGCAGCTGCGTCTCCTTCTCAGGGCACTGAAGTGTAACCGTGTGTCCACGAGCCCTCATCTATTCGCCTTAATGACGGTGACGTCATTAGCTCAGGTGTTTAATGAGCAGAGCTGCAGGAAACAGCTTCATTGAAATTAATTAGTAACAAGAGACATGTGGGTCAACACACATACATACAATGGTTCAAAAATAAATCGTTTAATATTTTAATAAGAAGATAAAATAATATAAGAAAAAAATAAATACAAATCTAATCAATGAAGTGATAAAAAAAATCTACTGATAATAATAATAAACATGTCGAGTGTGATGTGTGAGCAGCTGCTGGATCACATGTGGATGCAGGATAAAGTCAATGAACATGAACCAGTTTTTTGGTTTGTGATAAGATTTATGTTTACAATATTTTACTCACTAAGTAACTGAACAAACTGGGTAAATTTACTTTTTTCAGTGCTGTATGCAGTGGCGAAATTTACATAAACACTGTAGCTAAGTCAATTTTGAGGAACTTTCTGTGTGTATATGTAATGTATCTATCTGCACAGTGGTGTGGTGGTGTAGCACTGTCTCCTCCCAGGTTTGAATCCACAAATCAGCCAGGTGTTGGGGTGCTGGGATTGGCTCCAGCCACATCACAGCAGTTAAAATAAATAATTAAAACAGGAATTAAGATAAACCTCTCACTCCACTGTGTTTTCTCTTCACAGTTTATTCATGCAGTTTTACCACAACTGAACGTTTTACATTCACAACAACAACAACAACAACAGATGCACAGTTGCCGTGGTAACCCCTCTTGTACACACATGCATTGTTCATGAGCAGTGTATGCTCCACATGACACCTGACTGCTAAACATACTGTTCAAACTGCAGCCAGAACATTAGATCCGTTTTCCAGCCAGTCCTTATGTTACCATAGCAACAGCTCTGCACCAATGAACTAGGAGTGCCACAATCACTGATGCTAAGCTAACACGATAGAATACAAAACTGTAAAAATACAAAATGATCATGTATCAAATTAAGTTTTTACAAATCAAACACTGTTAAAATCCTGTCAGCGTCAGGGGGTAGGGGTGAGGTGTTCAGCTAGATCAGTTTCATGGGGATTTCAGAGGGCTCAACCTGTGGATCAGATTAATGCAAACAGCTTGATCAGATCAGATCAGATGGGGTCAGGGGTCATGGCAGGTATTATCATACTGCAATCAGGGCTATCAGGTCCTGGATGGGTGAACGGACTTGATGAAGCAAAGTATCGTATTATCATTCAGAACTCCCCACGGAATAGGGAGATGGGGAGTGGATCAGAACCCCCAGAGGGGTTTTTGGAAACACAAATCATTTCAGTTTTGGGGGTTCAGGGCTTTGCTACTTACAGGCTACCATTGGATTTATTAGCACCAGCTGATACAGTGGAGGCAACAAGGTCTGAAAGTGTTACTCTCTCGGCTACATGTGACACTAAAGCTGCTCAGTCAGTCCACACTAAACTGACTAATAGAAGCATGTATCAAATGCTCAGATAAACAACAAAGACTGGATATATATGACCATAATGCGATGCTGAAACAGTTTAATACCAGGTGAAAACAACAAACTACTTCCTGTCTCTTTGATAAATGTAATGGTTACAGAGTCATAGATGACTAGTGTCACTGGCAAGGTGAAAGAGTCCTGCAGACTTTTGTTCACATACTGTATAAACTGCCAACAGATTCTAGATTATATGCATCTACTTTACAAAGGAGTGTTGAGTTTATGGAGAGAATAGTAGTTAAAACACCAGGAATTATCTGGGAATGTCTTGGACATAGGAACAACCAACCACAGCACGTTTTACCAATAATCCCCATCTGAGACATGTGTTGCTGATGTGTGAAACAGTTTTCTAGTGATAAAGTAAAGTGGTAACGATTAAGTACTATATTTTTAACTACAACTGTAATACAGTTCAGATATAGTTGTAGGATAAAATAGGGCAGTACTACCTTGAGTGAAACACTTATAACATTTTAAACTAGTTTGTTCTTAGGGTTTTAGTTAGGCTAGAGGAAGTTCTACTGGGTTAGAATTAAGCTCTAGTTCAACATTTCTTGTTGGGTTTGATACCAGTAGACAGAAACATTTTAGAATTTAGTCTCAGTCAGTCACTCACTCAGTTCTTCCCTCCCATCTGAACTAATGAACTAATCTTTGAGTAAGTCTTTTAGATGAGAGGTAAAATGTCTTAATTAATTTAAACTAAGTCCAGTTTCTACTGAACATCAGCTCTAAGCGGTAGAACATAGCAGTAGTTTTTGCTTCATAACTGGCTCTGGGTATTGTGGTTTAGTGCTAGTAGAAGTACCATTATTTTGTACTGGTGATATTACTGTTGGCTGCCAAATTCTTTCTATGCTGTAATGCCATTGTTAAAGGATTTAGTACCTGTGTAGTCCTACTGCTGGAGGGTTGTAATAGCTGGGCACACTGAACCTACTGAACCTTGCCACTGTACGCAGCTATTTCAACCCTCTAGCAGTTGGACTACACGTAGTAAGATGTAATACAATTATTAAAACTGTAAATACCTTCTGTGTCTGTGAAGATTCTCAGTCAACCAGATCATCATTATGCCAAAGGTGATGATCAGTGACTCGACTCTATCAGTTCTGACTAACTGGCTGGAGTTGCAGGTTTAATAACCCCCGGAGTCATCAACTTGTTAACATTTTGAAATCAAAAACCAGTTTTATTTGTTATTGTATAAGGCTCTCTTGTTTTTATCTGAATTCTCTATCTGATTTAGTTCATCCTGGTTCTGCTGGAGGTTTCTTCCATTAAAAGGAGTTTTTCCTCTCCAGTGTCTCTCAATGCTGCTTAGTGGGTTTTCTCCATTATTATTATTAAGGTCTTAAACCTTACACTGTAACTTATTTTGTGAATTGGCGCTTTATAAATAAATCTGAATTTAATTGAATTCATGAAGGCCCCCCAAAAAAGAAAGAATTTATGAAGCTGTTGATTAGCCTCTCTAATAAGCAAATTCTAAACACGTTACAACACAGAAGACTCCTCAGGAACAGACCTAAAAGACAAGGGCCAGAGTCGTTTACACTAAGTGCAATGGTCACAGGGCATAAATAAAAGCCAGGGGGAATAACAACCCACAGGTGACCGCCAAGGACTAACAACTTGAGGATTCCATAGGATTTATAAATCTGATTCGACCAGACAATCGAAACTGATTTAGCTTCTATTTTAAAATCTAGTACTACTGGATATTGCCTTTAGTACTACTTACAGAGTTTCAAACTAGTTGTGGTTGCAGTACTATTATTTTAGAATTCTGTAATACAATTATGGTTTAATTCTCCAGTGTTGTTGCACTTATGTATATGCTACAGAAACAGAGGTGAACAAGTGAATTGAGTGAAATTGTAGTACCGTTTTATACTTGCTCTGGGGCTGAACTTGGGATTGGTAGTTCTTGAAGTACTGCAGTAGCAGAGTAAAGTGCTACTTGAGGTACTACAGGTATAGGGCTTGTAGCGTTAGATTAAAGTTTAGTACTTGCAGTAGTTGCAAGGTTGCATTAGAGTTCAGTATAGGTGGAGTTGAGTATTACTGATACAGGCAGTAGTAGCAGTAGTATGGTTGCATTAGGGTTCTGCTATATCTTGCAGTAAAAGTACTTCTGTACTTTGTATCCAGCATCTGGTCTTCTTAAGATAAAGATGTGATGTTGGAGCGACCACCAGGAGGTGCCACAATCCTCTGAGCAGAGCGACGAGGAATGTGGTCGTCAATCTGTGCTCCTGCAGGAGAATGAAAGCCTGATCTACCATATAGATCCAGTATAATGCTGATACGTGTCTGGAGGGGTCAATACTACCTGCCAGGGTGAATCCAGATTGGTGGAGGTTTCGGGTGCCAGTCTGTGTTTTTGGACAGGGTGGCCCTCTGCTGGTAGGAGTGGGTGGGACTGATTTAGCCATACTGATGACATCGTGGACCGGACCATCATAGTTCCCACGAGGAACACCACGAGCTTCAGCCATCTGAGATCAGGACATAGAAACATCTGGTTTAAACTGAACAAAATCCAGACAGACTTAGCACGTTCTCACAATAGACACTTTTACAGCTAGAACAACAAAATTATTAAAGAATTTAAGATTCTAGGTTTCAAAGGGTTAACAGGTAATGCTGGATAACCAGCTGGTCAGTCAACTGTTCAACCAAGTTACTGGTTAACCAGTTTGTTGGTTGGTCACCTTGCTCCGGGCTCTGATTCTCTTGTAAACAGCATCTGGGAACGCTTTCCTTGGGATGAATCGTCCTGACCCTTGTGTCACACTGAGTTTTCCACTCTCCAGGACAACTCGACCTTCACTAATCACCACTGATGGCACACCACGAAATTCCAAACCCTCCAGGATGTTCACCTCAACCATCTGCACAGAGAGGGGTGCAATTATTGGAGGTTCAGTTAGTCAGTAAAGCTGACTGATATGACAGAGGGGTCATTACCAGGTTGTGAGTCTTTGCAGAAACAGTTCGTGTCTCCTTCGGGTTCCAGATGACGATGTCAGCATCAGATCCAACGGCTATCCGTCCTAAACACATTTAGGATGGAGATAAAAGTCTACTGTGACCGTCTACAGACATCTGAATGTGCTATTTCTGTTTTAACTACTAACACCACAAGTTTCGTATCAGTGTGGCAGTGTTTTTTTTTGGCGCTTGCAGGGTTCAGTAAATATTTCATCCTGCACAGGAAGGATTGGCTAGAGACCTTCAAAATAAATCCATCAATCAATCTTTAGCAGATGAGCAACAGTGTTCAGGACAAGTTGTAAGTAATATTCCAATGTTTGGCTAATACCAAAATAGAGAGCATTACAATAATCAAGCCAGGAACTGATAACTGCATAAATGGCTTTCTCCAAGTCACCACGGCTCAAGAAGTGCCTGACTGTAGTCAGAAGTCAAAGCTAGAAGAAGCTTGCTCTGACAATGGAGTCAATCTGTTTACCAAACTTTTGTCAAACATCACACCAAGATCTCCCACCACATGTTTAATGTGAGGGGCCAGAGCATAAAGATATGGGACAAGTAAAGGGTTATTAGATGGTTTAGAAAGAGCAAAAACAATGCATTCTGTCTTGCTCTCATTTAGACAGAGAAATTATGAGACAGCCAAAGTTTAATGTCCTTTAAGTACTCGTGGGTGGATTTAGGCATGCCTGCTAAACATGGCATGTTTTCTGTGTGGTGGTAAACAGAGGATCCCTCCAGTAACCACATTCTTCTCTCACAATACCTTTTCGTGGGTACATGTTGAAGAGTTTAGCAGCACTGGTGCTTGTTACTGCAACAAACTCATTCTCATCCATCTTCCCTGTTGCCTGCAGAGAGACAGTAAACCAAATATGAATTACCTGTCTGAAGGTGTTTTCCATTACCACACATGTACAAATTACGGTGCCCAGGGGATGAAGACTTGGTGGACAGATCAGAAACAGGATATTTACCCTGTAACTCAGGAGGAACACACTTCAGTACATGAAAAATGTATGTAAGTGTAGGGCAGCTAGGAGCCAGAGATCATAGTTTCTTACCACTGCTCTGTCCCAGACCACCGACATTCTCTCCTCGACCCCGTTGGTTCCTTCTGGGATCAAAGTGAAGTTGTCTTTACCTATGGCTTTCTGAGCTGTTGAGAAGCTGGCATGTGCACTTGATGTCACCTGCAGGTCTCCACTAGAAAGACACACAACAAGCATCTGTTACCTAATACACCTGGATGTTTAAGATGGAAGGTAAGGCTACATGAATTAAACAAATGCTAACCATGCTAACAGAGAAGTCAAGTACTGTGGTGTGGAAGGGTCAGAGTTGAGGGGTGGGCTCATGACAAAGGCAGCAGCTGTGGCCCAGTCTTTGGACCAATAGTGAGAGCCATCAGTTGCCAGGCTGGCTGTGATTGGTTCCCCGTACACAACTATACCTGAGGAGAGAAACAGAGTCAAGCTTCAAGATGCTTCATTTGTCAGGTACACAGTTATACAGTGTACAGCACGGAACAAAATTTATTTTGAGTGTTAAGATGTTCTCCACAGGGCCATAGTAGAAAGTCTTCCAGATTTCAGAGGAGATCCGAAACTTCCTGACACTATAATGCCAGGTTCTCTACTTCTCTACTCTACTCTAACTCTAACCCATCTACTGTATGTAGGTTGCCTCATTGTTGTTAAAGATAACGTGTCGTCTGCAATCTTAACAATGATGTTGGAGCTATGAGGGGCCACACAGTCATGAGTGTGTAAACAAGGTGTTGAACTAACAACACGTGATCAAGGAATCCAAGGACCAGCAGGATATTGTTGTGTGTTTCCGTGTGCCAGTTGTGCTTCTATGTTCCTAGTAAGGTTTCCAAAGGAAAACAGGTCCCAGAGAGAAGGCCACACAATGAATGACTTAAACACCCTAATCAAAACGCAGTGTCCACTGTACCTCTACCTCTTCCCCTTCTGGAACATGTCTAAACCAAGTGGATCTGGGAATCTGAAGTGAATTGAAATTAAATCTGTAGTCTGGACTAACTGGTTTAAAGGTAGAATAAGGACAAAGGGAAAGATAGTATCACCTTTCTTCCTGGCCTTTGCGATTACATCAGCAGCAGATTTACTCATCACCTTGGTAATGTACAGTGGACAGTTGGCCTGTTTGGCAATGGTGATGGCCCGATGCACGGCCTCTGTCTCTACCTGCAAGGTAGAGAATGCACAGCATCAGTTACACCTCAGCCGAGCACCTCTTTACATGCGTATCAAAGGTTAGTGTATTATAGGTGTGTCAGCTGTGTACCTCCTCAGGATGAGATAAACTGTGCCCTTCAGGTCCCGTGATGCAGAGATCAAGAAGCTTCTTCTGTTCCTAAAACACAAACCAGCTCAAGCTCAAGAGTTAAAATATAAACAGAAATGACACTTCAAAGTTGAAACATCATGAAAGAAACACCTGTAGAGGACAAATTACCTCTTCAATTATGTCACCGTTTTCGGCGTGGACTTGGGCAATGGCTCCAAGGTCCCGGAGGACACAAAACGCCTCATAGAGCTGTAACCACAACAAAAAGAACCAGAATTACTCACATGATGCAAAACAACAATAATAACAGTAATAATATCTATATGTTTCTGTTTTGTCTACCTGAGAGTCAGAGCTCTGGTATTTATCTTTGTAGGCCATGAAGAATAGGAAGGAGTTAACACCTGAAACATAAATACTGCAGTTATCACCATGAATACTTAGTCCAGCTCAGTTGGTGTGTTCCAGCCAGTCAGTTGCTATTTAGATATTCATAAGCAGTGTCAGCAAGTGCTAACCGTCTCTGGTCAGTTTAGAATTTCATTTAACTATAAGCAGACCGGTTTAGTTTCCTCAGAGGAATCAGTGGACCTGATCTGACCTTTATCCTTGACGATGGTCTCCAGTTCTTCATAAAGTCCTTCATGCCAACGTGTTATGTCCAAATGGAAAGAAAAGTCACAGCATGCCCTCTGTTCTGCTGTCTCCTTCCACTGATCAAACACTGACAGTAAACTAGACCCGGGCTCCACCAGGACATGGTCAACTGTAAGACAAACATCCTTGTTACTACACTTGGACTTCAATGGATCTGTAATGACATTATTTGTAATTACTGACTGATAGTCGTGGTTCCTCCACACAGAGCGGCTCTGGTTCCCTGGTACAAGTCATCTACCGGGTTTAGCCCTTTCTGCGGAGCATGCAAGTTGGTGTTAGCATCAATTCCTCCAGGGATCACAAGCTGACTGTAGGCATCCACTGTCCTCACCCCAGCTGGGACTATCAGGTTCTCCCCAATCTGTCTAATGAGATAGACAACAACTCAATTTAATGTAATTTTATTTGTATTGCACCAAATAACAAATGTGGGGTTGGTTTGACAGAGGAAAGAGAAGAGAACAGCAGGTAACAGAGATCAATGCAACAACAAGGAGCAGCAAACAAGGCACCACGCAGGTCGGCAGGACCATTAACTACAGCTCCAAGGTGGAGAGCCTGAGGAGAGCTACAGAGAGAGAGAGAGAGACAGAGGACGAAGCACAACTACTGGAAAAAGAAAACACAAAGTTAATAACATGTGATGATAGTATAAAAATAAATTTTCACAGAAATATAATCCCTTTTGTAAATTCCAGTCAGAACTCTAACTGCAGCATTCTGGATTAAGTGGAGGCTTTTCAGTGAGTTGTTAAGATGTGTTGATAAGATGTCTTATCAGGACAGCAGCTCACCTGGAGTCCACCGTCGGTCCAACAGGAACAGGCTCTAAACAGACAAAACTTCATGCAATTACTTAGAAGAATCAATTACTTAATGATCCCGTCCTCAATGTAGACATCAGCGTAGAATGACTGGTCGTCATTGACGATCTTTCCTCCTCTGACGATCAGGCGTTCGCCCTGAAAACAGACAGAGAGGATGCTGGGTAATGTGGAAGTGTTAATATAACTGGATTTAGCAAGTTTGTCATTTACTTATTTTTTTTGTACAAAAACACCAAAGTGATAAAAGAGATGTTGATAAAACTGTTGACCTCCCACTAAAAATTATTTCACTGAATCTGGCACCTTGATGATGATCAGTGAAAGGGAACCCCGACCCAATAGATAATAAATGACGCCACAAACAGTCATTTATTATCTGTTAATAATCAATTAAATTCAATTCAATTTTATTTATATAGCGCCATTTTACAACAAAAGTTATCTCAAGGCACTTTACAGTGTGAGGTT
>JAUMHF010000011.1:15410528-15423202 GCA_032359275.1 Microctenopoma steveboyesi | reverse complement strand
TGTTGGGGGGGTGACGGCCGTAAAGAAGCTGCAGAGAGGCGTGTAAGACTGCGACTCTGCGTCCTGGGCTCCACTCCAGGATTTCAGGGTTTAGGAGGTCTAATAAACTCTAACATATTCCTAGAAACATATCTTCATATATCTTCATTATATGAAGATATATTAATGTAAATATCTGTGAAGGTTCTCAGTCATCCAGGTCACAGTTATCTCAAAAAGGTTTTATTCAACTTGACGTGTTTGGTTTCTTGACGACGTTTCACTTTTCATTCCAGAGGGCTTCATCAAGTCTAATTAAGTACTAAAGTAATTAAGTCAAGAAATAATGAAGGCTAAGTGGTAGCTTATCACATCACAGGACATGGTCTGTACATTCAGAGTGGAACAACACTGCTTTATTCGGTGCATAAAAGGGCACTTTCTTTTTTACAATTTCTTTTTTACTAATCAACTAATTTGATTATGGTAACTTAATTGATTATGGATACTTTATTGTCATTGCAAAATGTGACTTCTGCATTTAACCTATCCCCTCTTGGGGGGGGGGGGGTGAGGGGAGCTAGCACTGAGTGTCCACCTTCTGCATTCAAGTCTGACGCTTGTCCCATTGAGCTACTAGTCATATGTGCCAAATAAAACTGCCAATAGCATGTTATGCATTAATACAATAACTATGACATTGGGAACATTTGAATTTGTCCCATAGTTTTTTATTAGTAGTGTTTTTGTAATTACCTTATGGGATAAAAATTATTGAGACATTTAGAATATCACAAAAGTGCTGTGGGACAACACTGAAGATATCAATGTTTGATATAATGTAAAGTAGTCAGCTTGTAACAGTGAGGATAGGATGTCTTCTTTACTACATAAAAGATATATCTAAAATGTCCTTCCAACTCAGGAATATTTCTAAGATTAGGAGCATCCTGACTCAGAGTGATGCTGAGAAACTAGTCCATGCTTTTGTAACTTCTAGGCTGGATTTCTGTAACTCATTATTGATCGTTTGTCCCAGTAACTCTTTAAAAATACTACAGTTTTCCAGTAGGAGGCCATGTTTGATTTAAGGAGCAATGCAAAGAAACATGAAACACATGGCTCAAAACATGCCTTTTTCCACCAGACATGATCGGTGCATTCATTTAAATGTATAGTACAGTAAAACACGCTTAAATACAACCATCTGCAACACACCCAACATGAAGAGCAAATAAAAATAATAAACGTTGATTAGGGGTTAAAATATGTGATATTAAATAATCCAGTCAGCTACAAGCACTTGGCTTCAGACCTGTGAGTTATTCGTTATGATTATGTTAGTGTAAACCCCTTCAGAGCCGAACCGAGCCGGGCCGAGCTAGCGGGTCCGCTGCACACACACGGTGTGATGACTGACAGGCGGAGGCGCAGCATCCCTACTCACCGGCCCGGCAATTGCGCGGCCCGCCTCGCACCGGCTCGGCTCGGTTCTGTCTGGCTCTGCTTAAACCTACCGCGGGTCTCGGACTGCTCTTCTTGTTCTGGAACGACATTCCGTTCGATCCGTAATCAGCTGAATGATCCGCTCACACCCCACCGCTATTGTTGCTCCCGTTACGCCGTGACGTCACCTTACCAGCAACACGGACACAGAGAGCTTTCGCTGTGGAGCTTCAAAATAAAAGTCTGAGTAGCTGACATGCTTCTAGGTTGAAGTGTATTTTATCTCTGAACGATTTGAAGTTGCTGGATGGATGGAGGCGTGTGTTTTCAGTGAATGAGGAAACGGAAGACCCCACTTCAGAGAGTGGAGAGGGAGAACGTACTAAAGTGTTAGTTTCAGAGTGCAAAGTACAATTATTCTGAAATGCTGTGTTTTACGGAAGAGGATTAGGGCCGCCGTGAAAATATTAATGAGTGCTGACTTTTTTGTCAATTTTATTTACTCAATTGTGAAAAAGTCAGGATTCTGAGATTACAAATCCTTTTCCGTAGCACTCTACTGTCTAGCTGTTGTTTATTGTACAATACCTGCCCTGTGTTTTACCTGCATGAAATAAAAACACACATACACCTGTACATTTGGACAGCAAGCAAAAACACAAATTCAGTCCACTAATTCTTTCCTTTCCCATGTCCTTCATCTAAGAAAGCATTTTCAAATATTAAATAGTCACCTCTCGCTTGCTGTTGTTTTCCCGCCCTGAGGAAAACACCACATTCTGTCCCCTGGCTGAAGGTCCCCTCTCCTGGTCGTTAGTTTTGGTTCGAGCAGCTTGGCGTCTCTGGGTTTGAGGACTAAATGATTCAAAGTTGAGTGTTTTGTTTTCGAATGCTCCTTCAATGCTGCAGAACATTCCTCCATACTTCATCCGAGGACGAAGAGAGTCTGAGCCAAGCCGTGACAGAAGAGACGAGCAGTCATCCTCCTGAGACATCACGGGCAGATCTGTGGTTCTTCCAGACAAATAGAAGACAAAAAAAACTAGAGAGGGACGAAGGAGGGAGAGGAAAAAGGAGTTCACAGAGGCAGACTATACAGCAACTCAAACTGAGCCAGAGAGGACACGAGCAGACAGAACAGGCTCATCATCATCGGGTCACTCGTCAGGGTTTCTGGAGCAGTAGATTTTCTCCGTGCATCACCCGGGGGTCTGATCACACCCTACCTTAGAGTTCTGTCCTAGTCCTCCTCTACAGGCTTCATCCTCTTTTCTGTACTTCTGTTCAAAATCCTGTTAACACAAATTTCTTGTCTTGTCCACAGAATACCACAATTTAGTGTCTAGACCAAAGACACTGTAAAGGAAAAGCCTGTGACAATGCAGGCGTAGACGTTCACGTCAGGACTGCATCACTTTAGAGTCAGATGTAGTACAAAACATTTCCAATGCTTTATTTTAACAGGAGATCTCAGTAGGATTCTGATCTCTCGTCCCATGTACAAAATGAAAAATCTGCATTTTATATGAATATAAATAATGTTTCATAGTTGTGAAGTGAAGCTATATCACATTGAATACACGTTTATTTTCTTTCTGAAGAAGAATTACAAATTATTGTTTTTTTACGGGCAGAACAGTATTTTGGGTTTAGACTAGGGGTGGGCAATTCTGGTCCTCGAGGGCCGCAGCCCTGCTGGTTTTCCAACTATCTCTGCCCTACAGGCTGCTGATTACCTTGATCATGTGTGTTCAGCCAATCAGAAGTCACAAATGCATGAATGCTTGGAAAACCAGCAGGCCCGCGGCCCTCGAGGACCAGGATAACCCCTCGTTTAGACTGAAGTCACAAACTTCGCAAGAGGGAGAAGGAGAGACAGTTTCAGCTTCAGTGAACACAGAGACACACAGCAGGAGTCCGGTTGGCTTTAACTCAGTAACACACATACACACAAACACACACAATAACACACAGGTCAGTGCTCATTAATGATGATGCTCTAAAAGTCTGATATCGCTTCTTTCTGAACTGGCCTGCTCTGTCTGTCACATTTAATGTCCGTCTCTCACACACACACACACACACACACGTGCACACACACACACACACAGTGGACGATATCAAAGTCACATTTCCATGTCGTGCTTATGTTTTAAATGAGAGTCATTTCCTGTCCCACAGAATCTCATATGCACAGTGTGTGTATCTGGCAGTACTTTTACCAGATACGCACAGTATAAACTCTCGTCTGTACATGTTGAATGATGAAGTATGTCTGATGTTTTACAGGGTTAATCTGCTGCCTGGCAGATGGACGAGATGTGGTCATTGAAAAGTATCAGTCAGCAATGATGACTCCCAGATTCCCAGCAAACATTGAACAGTAACTGAAGACACACGGTTTTTGGTGAAAACTAAAGTTGAAATGTGATGATAGAGGTACAACTGGCTGAGATTTGAATAAGGTGCTTAGCACACATAAAGTGCAATAACATAAAGTGAAAAGGCGCATGAAGTAGTGAGCACAGATTTAGTTCATTACTGTACTTGGCAGACACATTTATCCAGAACAAATTGAGAAAAAAAATGCTGAGTGTCCTAAGCCCTAGCTCTAGAAAGATAGATAGATAGATAGAAGCACTAGCCGACAGTGGAAAGTAAAACTCCCTTTCTGGGCTGGGGAAGCCCAATGGAGGGCCTACCACACTGTAATGCAGATAGTCGTGATGCTCTCAATAGTGCCTTTGTAAAAGTTTCCAAGGAACGGATGGTATAATGTCACACACTCACAGAGCCAGGGAGGGTTTAGCAGAGTAAGAGGGCAAGGCAAGGTCAGACACAACAGGGCTGAGAAGCTGTCACATAGACATGACAATCTGGAAACTGGCAAACTGAAAACAGAAGTTAAATGTGGTAGAATGAGTAGACGATTAACAGGCTAAATCGCTGTAGGGGGAGCTCAGAGGAATAAAAATGAAATAATCCCAACAGGAAATGGAAAGTCAAGAGCAGGGCTGTAACAGTCACCTTGTTAGTGTAGAAGCTGGCAGAGTCACGTGCGGGAAGAGAAGAGGATGGGGGGGTGTAGATGAGTGGTACTTTTAAGTGACAGCAGCTGATAAAAGCTGTGTAGCAGAAATTGCGATAAAGAGACTGACAGTTCCACAGAGCAGGGGAGAATAAAGGAGGGTGGTGTCTTCTGTTAGAATGAAAAGTCTGGGGCTTGTGGAAAATAAGTTGGTGTTTTAGGTGATAACTGCATCATCAAACAACCAATTACTGATACCAAAATACAAAGAAGGTTTCTTGTTAAATTTGGTGCGATACTTAAACTTAGATCTCTAAAAGATATTTCTATTCACATCTTCAGCTGGAGAAGGAAACCACAAGTTAAAGCAACGAGGATTTGAGATTATAGGAACTGAGCTGTACTCGGTGTGTAGTCTGGATCTGGTACATGCTGATCGTGAGCTTTGGATTGTTTCCAAAGAAAAGCTTTCACCAAGTTATATAACAGTGGTGTGGGCTCTCCTGGCTTTATATAACACTAATTCCCTGTCTGTCCCCAGCTCTGCTGCCACTGTTTCTGTCCTACACACATTTTCCTCCTCAAACCACAACACATTCAGAAATTGATTAGTGTTAAATGAGTAAATGACACTGTACCTAAAGGTTCCCTGAAAACAGATTTATGGACTAAATGTATCTCTGACAATTTTAATTTTAATCCAAAAAAAAAAAACGGTCATGTCCTTGTCAAGTTTGCAGTTAATCACCTGAATCTTCCTCTAGATATTCACCAAAGAAATACTTAATATTTCTTCAACTTCAACATTTTGTTTCTAATGAACAGGGAATTAGGTAATTCAGGAATAGTACATTTATATGCTGATGATGCACTGTTGTTTCTTTCTTTAGACAAATAGCTCTTTGTAGTTTTATGATAATAAGACAGAAATAACGTCCACACTGGCCCTTCACTTTTGTTACCTATTGTGAGGATGACCACAGTGACAAGAGGAGATATGTTCGGACTAATGACAGGTTAAAACATTGAAGCAGATTCTGACAGATCTGATGTGAAGAAATCTGATCTGGACTGTTCATACCTTAGAGGAACAATGCGAGTCACTTAGCTGTAGTTTATCTGGACCCCAGAACAAACCATTAGCCAGGAAACAGAACTGATGTGTGGATGAGTGGATTTGACCCTGCTGAGCTCCGTTTTAATCTTTATGTCCAGAGTAAACACGCCAGAAGACAGAACTGTGTGTTGTTATTTAACCATCAGTTGAACATAATAATGAGCTGATTCCTGAGACAGAGGGGAATCAAACTGAAGAGGAGCAGCTTTTTTCACAGTTTAAGAGTGTGTGCACAAAACAGGACAAATGTACGGTTTCATATCTCTGTCAGTGGAGGGTGTTCGGGGACTGATAATATGTAAGGGATATATATATATATTATAAATAATATTATATTATATATATATTATATATTTAATGTGTCAGTATTTTCTTTTTGAATACTACTTGTTCTTTATGTTGTTTAAGGTTTTTTTCTCATTTTACAAACGTCCCTGCTTCTTTCAAAGTGTACTCTAATTCCTCCACCACAGATCTCTTTAAGGCTGGCTTTGATAAATATTCACCATGTCTGAACTGTGCCCCCATCAGATGTCAAGATGCACATGAGCTGAGGGGATCAGGTGCCTGTGCGTGTGAATCTTAAGAGATTCATTTTAGGCTGATGACAACTGAAGCTGTAAATGAATCCAGAGAACACTGGCGTTTATTAAAATCAGCAAATAAATAAATATATATATGTATATATATATTAATAAAATATATTATAAATATATTATATACTGACTGCTTGGGGCCAGTGGAAAGAGGAGAGAAAGTTTTTATGGGGTGCTGATTTTTTTTGGTTTTGGTAAACAATAATAATAATGAATATTGTTTTGATCTCCTTGGGGAACTTGTTGTTTGGACAGCTGCTAGACCTGTGTCTGTGCTACTACAGGGTATCAGTGTCTTGTTCAAGGACACCTTGACATGTAACCCGGTGGGACTGGGAATCTAAATCACTCACCCTTGGGTTTGAAGATGACTGCTCCACCCACTGAGCAATCATGCATATTCATTTCATTAGATCTGGAGGGTCGCAGGTTTGAAACCCCGTCTGACTCCTACCAGTTGTTTGTCCTTAAGCCAGACTCACAGCGCTAACTCCTTGTAAGTCGCTTTGGATAAAAGCGTCTGCCAAGTAAAGTAAAGTCTCTGTTCATCATGTCTTTCTCAAGCCTCATCTGTAAAACTTCTACTTAAACCACTAAATTGTTTCAGAATGTATGCATTTTGCCTCAGTGCCTCACAAAATAATTTGTGCTTTAGCATTAACTCTAAATTTCTCATATACTAATTTTTCACTTAATATCAACCAAAAACTAAATTGTTTCATTCTCAAAGTTTTTCATGAAAAATGTTTAAGACTTATAACAAACAAACCACTTTTATTGTGAAAGGACAGCCACAAACAATCACTTACTTCCTCCTACAGTAATACACAATAACATCATCAGTCATCACATTGCACACAGCTGTGATTAATACTAGCAGCTGGTTAGCGTGTTAGCTAGCCAAGTGAAATGTAAATAACATATCTGCTAAGCTTTTCCTTTACAGCCCACTGTGGTCAGATAGCTGAAACCCCCTTACCTTCAGAAAACCACTGAACTGAACAACAATCTCCAGTTAGTAACATTAGTGTTGCAACTAAGGTGAACTGTAGGGTCTGGGTGTTAAATACGGTACCTGTTCACTAACCCGAACACTGTGAAGAACTGGTTTACCAAACTCCCAACCCCTGATAGCTTCACTAACTTTTAATAATTAATAGTGTAACACTGTCTTTTACTAAAAACTGTCCTATAAAAGCTCATAAAACACCCCCCCCCACAGGTCTATAAATGTGATGTGGCCTAAACACAGCATGTCTCAGCCAGACCCACAAAAAACTCCCAAACTGACATTCAACACTTTACCTCCAACCACATTTTCCTCCAAACAACATCCTGTCCAGTTTTTAAAACCGCTCAGGCTACGAGCTACGT
Source organism: Microctenopoma steveboyesi (assembly GCA_032359275.1). NCBI lineage: Eukaryota > Metazoa > Chordata > Actinopteri > Anabantiformes > Anabantidae > Microctenopoma > Microctenopoma steveboyesi. The sequence continues at coordinate 15,415,662 of JAUMHF010000011.1, read as the reverse complement.
AAAGGCTAAAGAAGCTAATAGAAAGTACACGTTTAGTTTTACCATTCTTCCACTACAGCAGCTACAACAAAAACAGCAGTTCGAAGGTTCGAAGTGCATAGTACCATTCTGAAGGATTCAGAATCTCTTACCTGGGTCAACAGGAACTCACCACATTAGCCCAGATCAACGAAAGCACACATTTATAAAATTGTTTCACTTTTCTTTCTTTTGAACCATGACTGTAAAACTGAGTCTGGTTTTTCAGGGCTTTAAACCATGTTTCTGATTTTAGGTAACAATGAGGAAAGTTTAAACATTCCATCTTCGAACCAAACATATAAAATTGTCCTGATACTGCTGAGTCTCAGAAACAGGACTGAGTCCAACAGTGGCAATAAAGGAGGGCCTGACATATTTCATGTTTTACACAAAACCATCTGACCAGAGTCTTGTACAGGCCTTGGATCCTTACTTTTTTAAAGCACTTAGGACTCCTAAGAATCTTTGTGCTACTCAGTTTGCATAGTCTTAAATCCTTGGTTAGTTTTTAAAAAGTATAGGCAGATCTCTACAAACCATTCTAAACACCAGGTTGTGTGGGTCCAGCAGTGGTTGTGTGCTGGCACCAGCCCTGGCAGGATTGTATATACATCCAGGGTTTAAAGTAAACAATTTAAAGATCTGAGAATGGTCAGTTCTAACTTGCAGCTCTCAGACTAGTTGTGGACCAGTCTCCAGACCTGGCACCACCAGTTTTTGGGCTTTATTCACGAGTCTGGGGCAAGTATGAATCCCAGTTGTGGCAGATTTACATTTAGATTCCTTACATTAGTCATTAACACCCTCCCTCTGTCCATCCACAGTTTGTGTCCTAGACCAAGTCATTTTAAAGAGCTAAAAGGGATTCAAGTGAAAGGGTCAGTGTCATACAAAACTATGTCCAGACTACTTCTTAATCTACAATGCAGTGTTTCAGTGCAAATGTGAAGGTCCTGTGTATCTCTCACAAAGCAGAGTGCAAAGCAGGGTCCTAGGTTGGTCTCACCAGTAGGGGGCAGTGGTCTCAATGCAACTCCAGCTCTGCCACTCAGGGAAGATCCCTGTTGATATCCTAGGACTTCCAAATGGATCAAACTCCATCTCCTCCTTTTTCTCTCCACCACAGTCTCTCTTGATCTCTTGTGCTGGACTCTCCAAGCTCCGGGTCACACTGCAATTTGGGTCTGCCACTAGCAGCTGGTAGTTGTTCCCTTGGTTGTTATCCCAGAAGGTGTCGTTCTGAGTCTGGTACTGAATGCAGAACTCCACTCTGTTCGAGGGCTGAAGGAGCTCTGGCACCGACACAGAGAAGGAGAAGGTGTCTGTGTCAGGGCAACCATAGACGTTGTTAAGGTATTGACATTCAACATCCTGAAAGGAGCACCAAGAGTCGAATGAAATCCGGACTGAGACAGACTTCTCAAAGCAGATGTTTCGAACCTGAACAGTTCCTGAGATCAGACGCTCCTGCACAGAACAGGTCTCCAGACAAACCTGCTGCGCTTTGAGGCGGTTCCTCAGATCTAGATAGTCTGATGCTGGTGGAATGAAGTCCAGAACAAGGCCTGACAAGACTGTGTCTGCAGGGTCTAGAAGAGGAGCAAAAGTAATTGATTAAAATGGGTAATTAATTATAAAATAATTTTGTTTAAAGAAAATTTTTTACTACTAGTATATATATATATATACATATACTTAGATTAGATTCAACTTTATTGTCACTACACATGTACAAGTACAGGGCATTGAAATGCAGGTAGGAAGTAGAACAGTTGCCTGCTAATCTGAAGATCAGTGGTTAGTTTCCCAGCACCTCCATTCATAGGTCAAAGTGTCCTTGGGCAAGACACTGAACCCCGGGTTGTCCTTTACTTTACTTTACTTTGCTTGGCAGACGCTTTTATCCAAAGCGACTTACATGGAGCTAGTGCTGGGTGTCTGGCTCAGAGACACACCTGGTAGGGGATGGATTAGGAGTCAGACGGGGTTCGAACCCACAACCTTCTGCATCCCAGAAGGTTGTGAGCTGGTAGCTCAATGGGTTAAGCGTCAGACTTAACCAGCTCAATGGGTTAAGCTCTGCCATTGGTGTATGAGTGTGTGTGCCTGTGTGTGTGAATGGATGAATACGAAGCAGTGTAAAGAGCTTTGAGTACAAGTCTAGGTTGAAAAGTTCTATATAAGTGCGAAACATTTACCATCAAATTCATCAAACTATGGATCAGCATCAGGAGCCAGTAGTGACCATTTAGCAATGAGCGAATGACTCTACACTACCTTAACACCTGACTCACCAGCCAATAAACAAGAGTATCTGGACTCCAGACTCTTATACTTACACTTATTCGACAACAATAAAAAAAGATTAAAAATTCCAAGATTTCCTAATGAGAACAAGTCTTGATTGGAAGATTCTGACAATGTCTTTTATTTTTTTTACTTTCATTTTTGGCTTTAAATGCAACTAATTGAATCCAGTTGTTTTTCTCCTTCCTTTAGTCACCTTTGTTATCTCTGAGGTGTGCAGCGCTCCCTATCTCACTTAGGTGGATCTGCAGCTCACCCAGCAGGTCTTCCTCAAACTCATTGAAGAAGTGAACTGCAGTAAGTGCCAAACCTTGAGAGTCAGCAAAAACCACACTCTTCTTCTTTGACCTGGCCCACAATGGGCTTCTGCCCGTCTCAGTGGCCCCCAGTGTCGAGTTTATCGCCGTTGCTGGTGTTGTGGTTGCCATGGTAACGTCACGTCCTGACAACAGACACGGTCGCAGTGGTTCACAGCTCTGCAGCAGAGCAGATGATGATGAAGGTGATGAACAACAGTTGTTAGTGAGGAAGGAGTGTAGAGGAGGGGAGCTGGCCAGGCAAATCCTCATGGCCATGTCAACCGGCATGATAGGAGATAGACCCCCGTGGTTCAGGATGTGGAGGGCACTGAGGACACAGCAACAGATTTTTATAGATAGGTCAGGTATCAGGCACCACAGTGGCTCTGAAACAAATTAAAACAGATATTAAACAACCACTCATGTAAACATGTGTTTTTCCTTGTGTTTATATGTCCTAAACGGTCTGCTCTGATATATTGGGTGGTGCATGTGCAGAGTTCATCACTAATTGGGTGTTTTCACATTTCTTTTAATTGAAGGTTCTTTGTACTTGTTTACTTACTGAAAAGCCAGATTTCAAAATTTAGGCAGGGAAGACACGATTATCTACATTGAAAGTCCAAACCAATCAGTAATCAAATCCATGATTACATCAGGGAGATGGCCCCGACTGATGATGTGCTCAGTGAATAGGGAACAAAAACCCAAGAAGGTAGAGGAACAAGAACAAGATGAAAAGACTGCATTGCATGTACCACTGGCAGACAGACATTCAGTCAGTCAGCTGACAAAGCTGGACTGAAACATCACTGAGGCATGATCAATAGAGGCTGGGGTCAACCACAGCAGGCAGGATCCCATGTGGCTTTGCAAAGATGCCCTGAAGCAATCCAGCACATAACAGCAGGATGCAAGATGCCAGCAGGCAGAGCATACATGGAATGCCATTAGTAACCAGTAGTTCCAGTAGCTGGAACTCATGCCACCCATGATATCAATGATATTATGTATAATGTTAAATGTTGTCATTATTGCCAGAACTAAAGAGGATAGGAAGCAAACCTCCTTTCTTCGAGGCCGATCAAGAATTAGAAGTTCTGAATAAGGTGAGATATTTAGGACACATCATTTAGAGTGATTTAAGTGATGATGACGACAGCGTAAGGCGCCAGTGCTGTAAATTAGATGGTCAAGCTAATATGTTGGTGCGTAAATGTGTACAAATAATGTAGCTATAGCTCTTTTCAAAGCATACTGCACCCCACGGTATACAGCACATTTGTGGTGTAATTAGCAAAGTAAAAATTAAATGGCTTCAGGTGGCATATAATGATGCGTTTAGGATATTGTTTAAGCTCCCAAGAGGGGCCAGTGCAAGCCATACATTTGTGACCAATAATGTTTCTACTTTTTATGCTGTGTTAAGACATTTTATTTATAAATTTTGACGTAGTCACAAAATTGTATTATTAAAGCACTAACAGAGGCCTAATTATGTGACGCACACTATTTTACTCTGCGGCCTGGTAGCAGAGTGGTTAAGGCAGAGGGCTGGGAAGCAGAAGCCCCGGGATCGATTCCCAGCTGAGGCACCCAGCCCATCCCCAGGTGCGTCCCTGAGCGAGACACCCAGCGCTAGCTCCCCGAGCGCCTCCTGTGGCTGCTCACTGCTCCCCCCATGGGGGGGATGGGTCAAATGCAGAGAACAAATTTCGTTGTAAAATGTGTCAATGACAATAAAGCGGATTCTTCTTCTTCTCCAGTTACTGGAATTAGTTTTTAGTTTTTTTAAGGGGACCTCAAAAGTCCCACTGAGCTAAATTGAGCTGGAGCCGTACACCGTATTTGTCAGATAGGATTCTCTCTTATTCTTTCCCTAAAAGCAGCTCTTGCAACCCAAGTACAACAGGTTGCTGTTGTACCTGTACATTCAGTAGTTACAGAGATTTTTTTGCAGTGTGTGATTTAGGACAAACAAAACACTTTGGATTATATTTGTATGTGTGGATCATAGTCAGGGTTAGACCAGACATGAGTCTGGATAGAAGTTTGAGGTAAACAAAAACAGTTAATTTTTTCTTTAAAACACGTTGGTTCAGTGAAACTGTTGATATTTTAGGAATCTTCGCTGAACATTAGAGTATTTCTGTAGCCAATGGGAGAACATCTCAAGTTTGGGGGGGAAATCAAAAACACTGCATTGAATAAAAAGAGAAATGTCTAGTGACTAACACACAAAAAGATTTAAATGTTCTAATATGAACAGCAGGTTATGCAGGCTCATTTTATGAGGTTTGGTCAGATGTTTTTTTTTTATTTCACTCAAAATATTTTTAATTTCAGCGGAAAGCTTGGGGAAATCTGACTTTGACGCTCAATTCTGTGCAACTCTAAACTATTTTATATCTAAATTCAATGTCCCAGTAAAACCACCAGATTCTTCTATCTACACTCTCAGATTTAGGAATCACAGGTAACGTACTAAACTGGTTCTCCTCCTATCT
>JAUMHF010000011.1:15392374-15403625 GCA_032359275.1 Microctenopoma steveboyesi | reverse complement strand
TCAAGGGTCAGAAAGCGAGCAGAGAAAATCACCACAGACCCTTCACACCCCGGACACAACCTCTTCCAGCTTCTCCCTTCTGACAAACGCTACAGAGCTACGTTTGCTAGAACCACCAGACATAAGAACAGTTTCTTCCCTCAGGCAATATCAGTAAAGAACAACTGACTGCTGCTGCTACATGGACACAAACCGCACTCAACTCCGCACACTAGACAGACACACACACACACACACTGCACACACAGTGTCTTGTCCTTCTGTCTTGTTACGACTTGTCTTTAATTTATTGTATTTGTTTTCTGTCTGTACTGTCCTAGAGAAGCTACAAAAAACCAAAAGCAAATTCCTTGTATGTGCAACATACTTGGCGAATGAAGCTGATTTTGATTCTAATTCTAATATACTGCAGTACTAGTAGTACTAGTACTCTACCGACCTTCTCTGGAGGTGGCAGACAGTCCAGCAGTTCCACAGTTTTCTGTGCTATATGGATATTGGGGGCCTCAGGAGGGGTAGGTGGGGGTTGTAGGGTCATGGCCTCCCTGACCACATGGTACAATGTCCTGGTGATAAGTGGAGATGGCAGCTCCCGCAGGTAGTCCTTTAGGATACCTGAGAAAATACACAGTATGTCAGAAAGTCCACAGGTCTTTAAGGTGTCCAAGACTTATCAGTGACAAGAATGCGTGTTATCTAACACACTCAGCAGAATTCTTTTCCCTACGCTGTCTTGAAGTGGCTTTCAGAGTGCATCAGTCTCGTGCACCATAGTCTGGGATAGCAGTAATCAACAGTTCAACAGAGTTTTAAAATAAGTTGGATTCAGATTGGACATTATCATTAATGCCACTATGGACACACAAAGCTATGAGTTAATTATCCGGTATCAAAGCAGGAATCAGAAGCAGGAAGCAGAAATGTCTAAACACTTCATCAACTATGTTTGAGTCCTTCAGATCAAGTACTAACTATGAAGATAATCTGTGAGACCAGATCAGTCACATCGGATCATTGTGACTTCAATTTGAGTCAAATCCCCAGGTACAAGCCCCCGAGCTGGACCTGAGATCTGAGTGACCTGTAATGACATTGATGTCAGGGTAGAGGTCCTCGCTGAGGCAGACAGCTGCACTGTTCCTCTCAAACCAGTCCCGGAGCTCCTTCTTCACTGCTGCAGAGCCACACAGTCTGTACAGACCCACCACCTGACACACAGGCAAGTAGGTTACAGCCAGTCAAAAGTAAAATGGTCCTTTAAGAGGATGAGAGGCCGAAAGTGGACTGCATGACCCACTAAAACTAAAACAGACCTTGAGTCCTCGTTGTTCTATCTCTGCAACAGATTTCTGGATCAGCAGAGGGACCGGAGTTGCACATCCTTCTTTTTCCACCAGGTGGTGCAGGTCAACACCAAACACATGAGCAGGTGCTGATTTATCACTGCATAGCTGCAGAGAGAAATAATTCTCTGTAATCATGTTTCTATTGTAACCCGTGCTGAGAAGTTACTACGTACTTTCACTGAAGTATTGTACTCCAGCATAATTCTGAGGTGCCTATACTTTACTGGTACTTAGCTGGTGCTTTTACTAGTTGTATCAGTAGTAGTAATAATAGTACTGCACCTGTGTCTCCCACTTTTCTTGTAGAGAGAGTTTGACATATAGAAGTCCTTTGGGCTCCAACTTCACACAGAGCTGCTGACTACGACTCCCTTAAAGACAACAAATGTGTTTTAAATTCTCTTGGTCTCTGCAGCAAAATTAGCTACAAGTATTTAAACAGTGACATGGCATTGGTAAAATCACAGTATTTAAATGTAATGAACCTTTGAAGAGTGGGGGCATGGAGACTCCACCCAGGCAGCAGACTTTGTTCCTGTTTGGAATACCTGAAGTCAGACACTGATCTGTCTCTGGTTTAGATCCTCCCACAGTCTGAAGAATGGCTGGAGATGAGACAAAAAAAAAAAGTATACACTGACTACACTGTTCTCAAAGACTTGTACGATGATGTTGAAATGGAAGGACTCACTGCACTTACTTTCTTCCAACTCGCTGCATCACTTTATTGTATTCTATCTTATACATTGTATTTTATCTCACATATTTTCTCCCCCTATTTCCTGTAATTACATTTCTAAGATTGTTGACGGTTGTCTAAGCATTTCACTGCATATCGTACTGTGTATGACAAATAATGTAATGTAAGTTATCCTTTTTTAAAATAATTTACTTTTAGTTTATTTTTTCACTGTTTTTTTTTCAAACTACATTATCATCATCTCTTGTTGTCTTTATTTGTAATTATGATAACGTTAATTTACTGTCTAGATGACACTGTCTTGTTGGGCAGGTGATGGAAAAAAGTGAGGATTGGTGAATGTATTACATTCATATAGATCTGTTATATATAGTCTCAATTCACAATGAAAAGTACTTTGATCAAAATAAATCTAGGGACTGGTCACAAAAAACAGATTATCCCTTGTTATTATTCAAGGACATTTGGTTTAATCTGAAACCTGTTACATTTGTTAAAAGACAGATTCATGAACAGTTGAGAATATACACCAACAGGTGTGGGCATATGTGCGTGCCACACACCTACAGACACATACAGGCACCCAATGACACACAGACACAAACCTATACACATACACACTCTTTTAAGCCCTGGTAGTTACATGGCTCAATTTGTTTCAATGGGGAAAATACAAGAAATTCAGACATCTGCCCACAATGAGAAAATAGGTGAATCTGGTCAAATAGAGAAAAAGGTCAAATATCAATAATCTTCCCCAAAATTAATGAATTTACTAGCATGGCAGTGAGATTAAAAATGTGGTTATAATGGAAGTCTAGGAGGCCCCGACAGTTCTCCAGAGGGAGTATTTGACACTACATAAAAAAAAATGCAATTATAAAATTTTTGCTTCTAAATTTTGACACATGCAAGACTCCAAAAACCACCAAAGCCGTATCTCCTTGCTATTTGTTATGTGTTAAATATTTAATTAGTACAAATAATGAAATATTAAAAATCCTGAAAGTAATTGAATGTTTAGCAGTTTTGACCTGAGTGTGATGATGATTTTATAGACCGCGACCGACTGTGGGTAAGTGGAAGATAATGGATGGATGGATGATTTTATAGCTGCTTTTGTGCGTGTACACTTTTGGATGCAAAATTAGTTTAAAAGACATGAAAAAGAAAGAGACACAGAATTTCAAAAATTTTACTAAAGAGAAGAGTTGCTGCAAAAATTCATGACAAAAGATGCAACAGCCAAGATTATCGCCAAATGAAAGAAAAAAATACTAAAAGTGTACAAAACTGCCAGAGGGGAGCATGACGGTTAAAAATGACTAAATATCACAGATCGATGTGAGTGACTGAGACCAAGACAATGACCCTGTGTGAACGTGACCATCATTAGCAGACTTCAGGTGTGAAATTATTAGTAGACATAATGACATAATTTTTAAAGTATATTGGTGAAGGCAGTTTTACCTGGTGTTAACACCACTACGCGGAGCTGCTGCGCTCTCTCCAGCTCCAGGTGAAAGGTGTGGTTTAATAAGAGGGCAGAACCTTGTAGGGTCAACAAGGCAGTCCTTGCTCTTGTTGCCCCGTCAATCTGGATTGCCAAGAAGACCTCTTTACTTCCCTCTGACCTGAGACGAGACAGGTCCACACACAAAGAGAAATTATATAAATGTGTTGGACTCTAAAAGCACTGTATCAATGAATATATTATTAAATTAGCTGTTGTCTGGCTTTAGCATTGGTAATGAGCTGTTACCTGGATTTCATCTCTTGCAAACCCAATAGATGGACAGTGAGTAAACCTGACACTCGCTGGCTGCAGCGTGGTGGGTCAGAACCTACGTACAGCTGGAATGAACCAAAGTCACACGCTGTCTCCTGGGAGGCTGCAAGTCGAGAGATCTGTTGGCGTGGCAGAAGCTCAGGGGAGTCCCCGTCACTAAGATAACCTGAAAAACAAATTATTATTTTATATCCCCAGTCGACAGGCGGGTTTATACAGGTAGATATGGACGGGCAGGTGCAGGATTTCACTCCAGAAGACAAGATGTGTGCACCAGAGGCAAAAGAATTAGGTCCTAGAATTTGATTTTAATGGAATAAAATATTTGACTGAAGGACTTTAACTCTTCCTCATGAGGCCTATTATTTCCACCTCTGTGGAATGGACTGTGCTGAAGAGTTTTTTAACAAACTATATTGTAAAAACAACCATTACCCCCTTTACTGGCAGAGCGTCCTCTGGATGATCGTCGCAGGGGTTGGGCAGGGGGGGCAGAGCTGTCCAGATGATATTTGCTGATCACGTTTTGGTTCGACAACACAGATGATGATGCTCCTGCATTTCTGCCAGTCGACTCATCCCTACCACCTCTGCCATCGTTTCCCTGGCGATGAGCACGGGCGGATGAACGAAGGCTGAGTTTACGGCGCAGTTCAGGAAGTTTTTTCATCTTCATCGAGAGTTTCCTCACAGTACCAGGAGACTTCAGCCTGTCCATCACACTACCTGACCCACCCCCTTTCTTCTGGGAGGTAGGGCTGGCATCTGAGAGCTGAGGGTCTGAGGATGAGAAAAGCACACAAAAACTGAGCCACACATGGTGTTTTTGAAAGCTAGACCAAACACTGAGAGAAACACTGACGGAACCAGCAGATGATGTTAGGATTCACCTGTGATTTCTCCTGTGATGTCATCGGTGTGGTGGCTGACACTTGGATTGCTGCTCTCCAATGGACAGTCATGGCTGTGAACATCGGCTGATCCCCCCAGCTCCTTTCTGGCCTCTCCTGCCTCCACTATGTCATCCCTTCTTCTCCATATCTCTTCTTCCCTGCATGAACCTGAATCCTCCTCTTCTGGTATCGGGTTGTACCAAATGTTGCTGCCACTCTCCTCCTGTGCACCTCCAACCTCATCTGAAGCCTGGGACTTTCCTGAAGATAACACCCAGGCTCGACTACTGCGATCCAGGCTCTGTAAGTAAGCACGCTGGCCAGACAACTTGGTGTGTACAGGGGTACTGGGGGTGTCAGTGGAGTCCCCTGATAACTGGAGGGCTTCCTGCTGTACTGTCGAACTGATGCACATCTTGTCTCCACACTGCTCTGTCTGGAAGTAAAACAAGGGTTAACAATTCTAAAAGGTTAAATGTTAAACAACCACGCACAAGGCTAAAGGTAGAGTTCAAACTACAAAACTACCAGGAGCACAACAACAACAAAAACTATGAGAAGCAGAATGAAAAGATAAGGTCAAAATACAAGAAGCACGAGAAGACGTCAAACCTGCCACTCTGTACCTTGTCTTGTGTTAACATCTGACTCTGTCCAGGTGCACTGTGGGACACACCTGAAGGTCGCTCCCACTCAGACATTCTGGAAGAGTAGGGGGGCGGAGCCACAGAACCCTGCCGCGCCCACTGCTGTTTCTCAGCAACTGTTATGTGGTTTCGTGGGGGTGAAGGAGGATCAGCATCTGTACTTGTTGTTGTCATCACAGATGGTGCTGGTGAAGTCTGGACAACAGTGTGTGACTTCACCGGAACGTCTGAAGGGAACACATACAAATGTTATGTGTTAAATCCAAATGACATCCTCTGAGGCCGGACGCAGATTAAATAAAATGTTTTCAGCTTCCTTTGTAAATTTACTTTGTTGTTAAAAAGCTCTACAGAAGATGGTGTCTTCATGGGGTAACCTGTATATGACTCATTTATTTCATGTGAAACTGAAACACTGTCATCATGTCAGTTTGCTGTTTAAACAACAAATACAGAGATTAAGCAGTCAGTAGAAACACAAGACTGACATTTGAATATGTGATATTTCTGCACTTGTCAGTCCTTCAAACAGCAGTTTATGGATTCAGACTCAGATTTATGGCTCAGGTTAGAATCAGCTTTAGGGTTTGGGTTTGAGGAGGGACATTTAGCTGTGTTGGTAGAGGCTGTGTCAGTGACTGTGCCCACAGAAATACAGAGACAAGCATAAGTCTGTGGTCCTCGTGACAGACAGTGTACAGAAGGTCGAACTGAGCTCGTGAATAAAGCCTCTGTCTGGGTGTAAATCTAATTTCACTAACGTCACATTGCTTCTGTCATTAAATCCATAAATAACCTTTAAGTTTAAGCTCAGATCATATATGGAGATCACTGGTTAATGTCTCTGATAGATAAGACATACATTTTACTGGTTCTGTTAGCATGCTTACCTGAAAACCTCCAAGAACTACCTAAACTACTTGAATTCTTTGCATCCACCAGGTCTTACCAAACCAACTTAAGTAGCCCTGAAGCCTTTTGTTGAAACTCTTCAAGACAACCGAAAGCTTGTTCTTTCACAGTTTGTCGAGAACTAACTGGAAACTTGTGTGTGTTTCAGGGAAAACTCAGGAAGTTCTACACAACCCACTAAATGTGTATTAATATCTTTGTAACCATCTGAATTACCCCTGAATTCTCCCCCAGGGCCACCATGACCTATCAAGAATCACTGTAACACCCTTACACAGAACATGGTAACCCATCCAATGTCAGCATTCGGGTCGTAGAGAGCGATTTCTGTCTGACACTAAAACAAGACCCGACAGGAAGTGACAATCTCAAGAGGTTAGCCTCCACTTCCCGTCTGCTGAACAAAGCCACAGACCTGATACAGGCCTTGGACTGTGAGATAATAATATTCCATCTGGTTTTGATTTAAGCAGCTTGAAAAGTGATCACTGAGAAAAGCGGGGGTGGGGGTGCGTGAGGGGTGTGTGAATAAACAGCTGTGACTGTGCAGATGTCAATGAAGTCTGTGTTTAAGACTAAACACACTGCTGCCTATTCACTATTCATTCAGTATACAAACACAGAGGCTGCAGTTAGAAACACACACACACACACAGTTGGTTAAAGAGTGAATTCAGAGGGTGAAGTAAGAACAACAACACATGTCACCGACAGGACCAAATTGTTTTACATCAGTAAAGAATCGTCACCTGCAGACATGTCTTAATAAATGTTCTGCACTTATTGGTTCTCAAAACACTTGCACTGTTTCCCATTCACACACACACACACACACACACACACACACACACACACACACACACACACACACACACACACACACACACACACACAGACTCACAGACTCACCTACTGCAGAGCGGCAGCTGACCTGACAAATCAGGGGCAAGTCCTGATCCACAGCTTCCCCTTAGTTCACTGGTCATGTTCAGACACTTCATTACTTTTATTTCACACGCTGTTAGTACAGTAAACTAGTTTTTACTGCAGAACATTTTCTAAATTTTAGTTCCTTTACAAATAAAGATCTGTACTGTAAATCAAATGAAAATACAAGTGGTCAGGATGTCCCAAGCAGATCCAAAGTATAGGCGCTGACTCGGTTGAGACTGATAAAGACACAGCACATGGCTGAAGGGCCACCAAGAGCAAGTTCAGACACACATCAAGGACCTGCTCTGCCTCCAGAGTCACAGCCCCCATCAGGTGGACTCCATCGAGACTGTGCATCTCTGAAGCCGCAGTACAGAAAAGTTCAGTTTCTTTACTGACATTTGAAGCGCAGACGTTTGCCCAGTGACACAGTTCTGCTTAGATTCAGAACAGGTTCATACCTGAAGCTGAGGAACTAAAACACACACTGAAGATTCAGGAGGAGACTTATTGATGATATTTCACTGGGTCACTGATTTAATCTGCTCTGACTGGACGGTGAGACAAGGATCAGGATCAGACTCTGAGGAAGATGTTAATAGTCTGTAGATGATAATAAAGTGCTGTTGAAATCCTGCATATTCTCTTCACAAGTGCAGCATCAGTACTTAACTAAAATCAAGTCACTGATTTCTGTAACTACAGGAAGTTCAACAACACACAAACGTTTTCTATTCGACATCACTAAAGTAAACACACACACGTCTAATGGCAGGAAGTAGGAAGTTAAACTGTGTGTAGATGATTGCAGAGACAGGATCCTGATCTCTGATTGTGTTTACATTCAGTCAGGTCCGATGTGTCGCAGAGTGGAGCCCAGGTCAATGACACAGACAGACACAGATGTCTAAAGGATGCTCACAGACATGCTCCCTCTGATACAAGACTGTCACCAGAAACAGAACCACAAAACTTCAGGGACTGTCACAACAAGCTGGTGCCTTTACTTCACAGACGTTTTTATCCAAAGCGACTTACAGGGAGCTAGCGCTGTGTGTCTGGCTCAAGGACACACCTGGTAGGGGATGGACTAGGAGTTAGACAGGTTTCAAACTTGTGACCTTCTGCATCCCAGTCTGACGCTTAACCCACTGAGCCACCAGGCAACCATGTGACAGTCATTGTGTTTACTGCAGCAAACTGACTAATGATCAGTGATAAGGGTCCTGCTGTCAGTCATCAGCTGACATCAGTGATGTCACAGGTGACATGTCTCTCAAGCCGTTTGATTGGCTGCGTGTTGTTGGTATAAACAGAGAAATAACACCATGACCTCTGTCTGCTCACCACCAGCACTCACAGTGACGTGGGAGAGAGGCTCACAGCGTCTTATTTCACTCTGACCCTAAAGTCCTGATCCAGAACAGACCAGTGCTAAAAATAGACTGAGTCGTGGAGAAGGACAGAAAAGGATGTGATCTGTGGGCTGAGCTACAGTTTCCCGCTGACTTCTTGCGTAAAAAATGAGAGAGTTTTTCCACATAACTGAACCAGTCTCAGTCTGGGTCCAGATGAACTGTGCTTCACTTTGTTACTGAGCGATCTCTTATGTTTCCCAACCACTTAAAAGACAGAAGCTGATGGGATCACATTCACTATCAGGGAAATAACCTCAGTTCCCAAGATCACTGGGTAACCATGGGTTATATGAGAGCCAGGACGGTCTCGGATTCCACCAGGAAAAAAACTGTTGTGAGTTCTGAGAGTTCTGCTTTTTCTCAGCTTGGGAACATTTTAGTGTTAGCATGTAGCTCTGCGCCTCACAGAGCTGCTGCAGACACGGTTTGTGTTCTCCACACAGGCAGAGGTCACATCATATAACACACACTTTACTGAATATGACGCTTAGATAAGCATGTGTCTCTCCGGTGGGAATGTAAACACAGGACTCTGGAACCACAGCAGATAAACTGGCCCACAGCCATGAGACCTGCTGCTGAAGTGCCCTGCAGCAGGACAAGACTCTGACACAGCACGTCCTGGTCCCACCAGCTGACCCGTTCTGACCCAGGGGTGATCATTTTATAGTCGGTAGTTAACACTTTGAGGTCTCTGCACCTGAACAATGATCCTGCTCCTGGACAGTGGTCGGATTCTGTCGGGTGGTGAGCAGTTCTTCACACAGCTGCTGTGTCAATAAGTGTGATCAGAGGTTATTCTTTGGTTCTTCTTCATCTCCTTTGGGTGATCAGAGGTCCACACATCGTATGTGACATCACACAGTATCTGCTCAGGGTTAGGGTCAGATAGATCTGACTAGGCATCGTCTTTCCAGACAAAGTGAAAGCACAGGGGCTGCTCTGTCTGAGAGACATTTTGACTAAAACACCAAAAGACAGAGGTCCTGCATCAACACATCCTGTCACATGTTTCAAATCAGCAGTGAGTGTCCACGTAGCAGACCTGGGGTCAGCAGTCACGCTGCTGTGGTAACAAACTACAACAGGTAAATGTCTTTGTTCCGTTTAAACCTGACAAGGGTCTTTTCTCAGATCTGAACAGAACTGAATCTGATCTGTTATTTGGAGGCTGAACCTGACTCTGATTCCTTTATCTGCTCTTTGTGTGTCGTGATGCGATGTGTCCTCTTGTCTGTTTGTTCAGATTGACATTTTCGGTATCTATAGTCTTCTCTCAGACGTAGTTTAGTGATTAACTGATTAAATCTGGGTGGAGGTCTGCTGTGCACAGTTTCCTTTACAGGGATAAATACAGTTGTATCGAAGTGAAGGAGGACAGAAATGGTTTTGTTCGCGTATGGAAGTTTGTGTAGAAATATATATTTTTAGGATAAAAAATGTACTTTGTAGAATTTTTGACTCTTTTGTACGAGAAAAAAAGGTTTCTGTGATTTTGTAACCTGCACTGGTCAAAAACATGTGATCATGCTGTAGAACAACAGCAGCAAATGTCAGGAGTTTGATAAACAGGATGTTCAGAGTGGACATCATCACCGTTCACCAACACTAACGCTACGAACCATCATGTGTTATAATGTGTGCAGCAGTTTCCTCACCGCTGGGTTTGGGGTCCGTCTTTCTGCGGGATCTGTCTTTGCCTCTCAGCCTAGAAAAAGTCCTCTTCAGCAGGGGCTCGGCCATGGTGGACCCTCTCCTCCTTAGTGTGGAGGTCTGGTACAGGAGAGCAGAGATAATAATCCAGGAGTCACTGCTCCTTCTCCTTCATGTTTCAGACCACAGTGTGCTCAGACTCGGCCATGACTCGTACGTCTCGCAGAGCTGCAGAACAGGAAATGAATTCCACACATTCTTTCCCAAACTCCCTATTCTCCTCCTCCTCCTCCCACTTTTCCTCCTCCCACTCTTCTCCCTTTGCAACGAGGCAGAGCAGGAGACAGAGTGTTCATGGGAAATGTAGTTTGTTCTTTAGGCTCCAAACTAACTTGAACTAATGTCCTGATTAAAAAGCTGGACTTTTTAAAAATTCATTTAATTAAAAAAACCTAAAAAAATAAATCGTATCAGCCTCACGTGAACAGTTACAGTAGAGTCTGACTCTTCTTTCTCTCTCTTCACCTGAGGAGGTGGAGGAATGGAGTTGCTGCTGCTCGAGCCTCCAGTCAGACTCCGCCAGTCACCTCTGTAAATGTCTTTAGGATTTTTGTCCTGTTCAATCATGAAATGTGTTAAAAATGAGAAGGCTCTGACTCCTAATCTATCCCCTACCAGGTGTGTCCCAGAGCCAGACACCTCCTTGTAAGTCGCTTTTGATAAAAGCGTCTGCCAAACAAAGTAAAGATTCAGATCTTTTATTCTAACCTTCCAGTGTATGAGTCACCTCTGTAAGTCACATTGCAGGACTGCTCTCAACCCTCTTCTCTGCTTATGCCTGCATGTTCACTACAGCCTCTCAAGCACAAATTCAATTTAATTAAACTTTATTTATATAGCGCCAATTTACAACAAAAGTCATCTCAAGGCACTTTACAGTGTGAGGTTTAAGACCTTACA
>JAUMHF010000011.1:15364787-15392274 GCA_032359275.1 Microctenopoma steveboyesi | reverse complement strand
TATGTTGGGGCCTGATCGTTTAACGCCTTATATGTAAGGAGAAGGATTTTAAACTCTATTCTAGATTTAACAGGAAGGAAAAATATGATCAAACAGTAAATGGCCAAATGATATCTACAAGAAAACTTTTCATTTACATCATGTACATTATTTTACACTGATCCACCATCTCGGAGCTCCTCTGTGGTGATAACGACCTTCATTCAGAAATCAAGTTATTACCCATGAAACAAGGTCATCTTGTATGTCGGTGTTATTTTAAGAACACGTAGATGTTTTACCATGTTTTTAGAACTGGTGCATTTAACAAAAAGTGAAAACGGAAGCAGTAAAATTCTCGTCCAGGTGGACACTCTGAGCTGGTCTCTTCTCATCAGCCCACTGTGAGAAAAAGTGTTCAGCAATTTTTAAGATTATTGAGTCTGTTGTTTTGCAGTGACACACACACACAGACCCATGTGTGGGTGAACCCACGTCTACAGTTGAAGATTATCATTGGACCACCTTCAGCACTAAGAGACTCAAAGATTATAAACCATGTTTCACTAGGAAACTCAAACTACATCAAACAGAAAACTCATGTTTACAAAAGCAACCAAACCAGATTCTTGAATAAAAAGTCAGATGAATGGATCCAGAGCCTGTCTACTGTCTCTCTCTAAAACCAGGGTTTGTTGTGTCAACTTAGGTCGGCCTGGTGGCAGAGTGGTTAGGGCAGAGGGCTGGGATGCAGAGATAGCAGGATCAATTCCCAGCTCTGTCACCCAGCCCATCCCATACCAGGTGTGTCCCTGAGCGAGACATCCAGCGCTAGCTCAATGACAATCAAATTGATTCTTCTTCTTCTTCTAAACATTCAGAACTGAACAGTGTTTCAGAAACCATTTCTTCAGTACGTTTGACCAGGGAAACGGTCCAAATACAGAACAGGAGGTTTGTGTGTGTGTGTGTGTCCAGCAGGTGGAGACAAAGTCCATGAGACCTTAAACACTGTTCACGTACTTAAACGCTAACTCATCAGAACAATGTGAACACAACTCCAACACATCTTCTACACATGTCCTATTAATGTGAGGAGAACAGCTGTGTATCTGCAACCTACACAAACATACAGAGGCAGAGGAAGACCAGGAACAATAATTGCTGATCAGCTGTTGTACACCACGTCCTTAATCATGGGACGACAACATCTGACACACGTTGTACTGTACATGTAGTAAGTACTGTAATGTGTTTTACTATATTCACTGGCTGTATTCATTTGTATTCTTTTCCCCTTTGGAGAATTAAAGGGCAACCAAATGAGGGTGTAAGGAAATTTTGATGGAATCAACAGTGTCTCTGTCAACTGTTGTTACATAAAAGATACTTCAACACGTAACTTCCTGGGACCAATGTGTTGAACCAGTCAGTCATAATTATCATCAATTCTGTGAACGAATGAAGGATGTGCTACATTTTTAATACAAAATGATTTGGAAGAAGGTGGTTGAGGATGGTGAGTGTCCACTGTGCATCAACTGGATGCTGATAGCACATATGATCACTATGTTACCAGCTCACAGGTATGTTCTCTAGAAAAACGTAATGTGAAATGTGGTTCAGTTGTATAATGTCATGTTTAGGAAACAACATGCCCTGGATACTGTGGTTACTGTGGATAATCTATAACAGTAACCCTGGTAGCTTAATGGGTTACTAAATATAGTGAATGCTCTGTGCTGGATATAACTTTTACTCCCTGTGTGATCTGACAGTGCTTTTGAATCCAGCATAACCTGGTTTTGAGATACAAATTTGGCCTAATTCAAAAGTTTTGGGATTTTGTAAATGTAATCAGTATTTTTTGTTTTAAGGTTTTGAGAAAATAGATGGAGGTTTCAAGAATTTTGTTATTGTGAAGAATGTCACAATATCAAATGTATCATTAGAAACTATTACAGTTCATAGATTTACTCAGTGTAAAGACAGCAAGATATGAAATACAGAATTATTGTTGTTAATAAAAAACATTTCACCTTTACAATTAAAGTCTGTAAGACTGACTTCACCTGGACGTAGAGGAAGGGGAGACGGATCATAGGACAAGTCAGCCAATTAAAGTTGAACAGAAGACACACCAGCTTTGGACATCTGGAGCTGCCAGACGAACTTGAATTCATTAGCCTCCTTGGTTAATTAATTAAAGACACGTCAGGTTCGATTAGGAGCAATTAAAGAACTAGAATTATTTTAATTGACCCTGATCAGACACTCTGCTGTCGTCACACAGTACGGTGTACCTTGTGTTTGATGCGTCAGCTGCCTATCAGACTACACTGAGGGCATCAGAGACTTTATAAAGCTCTTTGTATCTTGTCACTTCCCTACCGTTTTACTAAAATGTCAGAACATATGTCAAGCCGTTTTAACATTTATAATCTGTATAGGCAATAATAATAACAATAGATTTTATTTATAACGCACTTTACATCAAAATAATTATCAAAGTGCTGCAAGAGTTAAAATAAAAGCTTAAGTAAAAAGAAAAACTACAGTTTTTATATCTTTCCACTGTCTGTGGTAATCTGAGTTTGTCAGGCAGTGAATTCCAAAGTCAGTGAAGGGAGTAGATAATGGGTGTGATTCGATTTGCATGCTCTCATCAGGATCCTTGTAGCAGAAATCGGGATATATTGTCTCTGGAGAGGAGTAGTGCATTGCAATAATCTAGCTTGGATGAGATAAAGGCACGGATAAGCTTCTCAGTATCAGGAAAGGAAAGTCTACGATGCAGTTTTACAATGTTTCCTAAATGGAAGAAGCAGGTTTTTTATGTGAGTCTCGGAGGTCAGCTGAGGGTCTCATCTTATACCAAGATTTGTATGTTGAATAGAGCACAATGTCCCGGTCAGAAAATACAATGTTAGATAATTGTACCAGCTCTGGAAGCCCAACTAGCACAGCCTTGGTGTGTTCAGGAGAAAGTTTAGCATCATCCATGCTGTTATATCAAGTTTAATAAGGCTAATAGTGACGAGGATAATTCTATTCAATTCAATTCAACTTTATTTATATAGCGCCAATTTACAACATAAGTTATCTCAAGGCACTCAATGGTGCTGATGAGGAGTTTGTACCAGTTCTAAGGTAAATTGTATGTCATCAGCGTAGCAATGGAAGGAGATGGAAGGAGATCACATGAGTTCTGATGGTAAAGGAGAGAAAACATGGAACCAAGCACTGATCCTTGAGGGACCCCTTAACTAGTCCAAGTCTAAATGCAGATATCTACAATTGTATTTTTGCTGCTTACTTTGACACATCAATGTAAATATGTTTAATTAAAATATCTTTAACTATAAGCAGCTCAAAGCAGCTTCTTCAGTGGCAGGCTGCTGCATCCATGTTGTGGGAGGGGGAGACTCAGAAGGTCTTTCCTTTCAGCTGCTGTCAGACTGTACAACAAAGACCTCACACTGACGCACAAACACGTCTTATGCACAACAGTGGTGTATCAATATTCAATAATAGCTAATAGTGCAATTTCACAAAGCTGCCGCACTGTAATGCTGTGTACTCTACTGAAATGTATTTGTTTATGTTTTATTCCATTGGTTTTGTTTAACGATATTGTACTGTCCACTTTCTGAAGCAACAACTGAAATTTCCCATGAGTGGGACAAATAAAGGATTATCTTATCTTATCTTATATCTGAAATAAGACGTTTCACTAGTCACCGTGTAGTTATATGGAATTAATAGTCAAAATGACATTGCAGATATCTGAATTGTATTTAACTGTTAATGTTAAAACAGCTTGAAGTCTGAAGATGAGAACTTCGGGGTAATCTGTGAACTTACTTGAGCTCAACCTTTTACTGGACTGATGATAGAAATATCAGTTAAATATATGGTGGCTGAAATATCATCATACTAAAGGTCTGCTTCCTAAAACGTCACTGAATTGATCTTATGTGGAAATATTCTACTACTAATATTCGACTCATCGTTCTCCCTACGTTACTCCACTATGTCTTTCCCTTTTATTTTGACTTTAAATCTAAAAAACAGATTTGTTCTATTAATCAGATTAAATTAATCAGTCACTAATTATTATTGACAGCTTCTTTTAGGGACAAACAATTAAATGTGAACATTTGGCTCAGTGGAGTTTTTATCTGTAGTCTATAGATTGTTGATTGGTTTTATGATTCGTATCCAAAACAGGATGAAACTAACATTTCCACACTGAATGCTCCTTTATTTGTCTGTATTGTAATTAACCACCACAACAAGTTCACTGATGAACGAAGATCTTCTCCGTGTTTCCTCTTGGTGTCGCTCTTTCCTTGCTCGCGCGCTTCTCTGCTGGGACAGAAGGAATTCCCTGAACTGGGACAACTGGAAATCCCTCTGCAACACACTCACACAGAATGTGAAAGTGTTTTTCTGTTTGGAGCTGAAGGTCGACTGCTTTGTTTCCTCTCGTTTAATTCTCATTTTTCTGCCTCCTCGTCTGTTTCTCCCACAGAACCTGCAGACAATAGAGCTGTGTGAGACGACGAGAAAATAACCGCAGACTGAAACAAAATGGAAGTAAAATATAATGACAGTTGAGCACAGATAAAAACAAAAAGAGAAGAATGAAGCAGAGTCAAATAACAGAATATAATAAAACACAAGAGAATAGAAAAGACCAAATAAATGAATTGCGACGATGGAATGAGAAAAAAAATTGAGTTAACTAAAAGAAAGAAAATTGAAATATAAAAAAAAACAGTAGAATGTGACTAGAGAGGACAGGTACCACAGAACCAGGTACCACAGAACCCCGGTTCGAGTTGTGTTGTATGTCACACCGCCTCCCTTCTTCATATTTCCTGTTAAATTGTGAAAAAAAGCCTCATAATGTTATAAAAGATCCTAGAAACCTGTTGTGTTCTGTTGATCCAAAGTCATCTGATTCCTCTCGGGCTAGGTCTGAGGTGACTGAGTGACTTTATTAGATGAAGAAAAAACGCAGCTTTCACTTGAATGCAAGCGATTCGTTATGATGCAACTGATTATAAACCTGATTTATTTCACACCAAACTCACTTCACCTGAGCGATTTTACACCAACTTCAAACGGAAGGTGACCGAGCTCGGTTCCTCTGTAAAGATTATCGAGCTCTGACCGACAAATGTTACAAACACGATAAATCTAATTTATTACTGATCCGTAATCTGATTACTGTGTCTGCAGTAATCTGATTACTGGTCAGAAAATATTTCCCGACAGTTTCAGATTTTCAGTTTCAGACCGGCCCAGTGTTTAATTGCTGCTATAGTTTAGACTGAGTCAGCTGTGTGTGTGTGTGTGTGTGTGTGTGTGTGTGTGTGTGTGTGTGTGTGTCTGTGACAGCTGGTCCATCTGACTTCACCGTGACATCGAGGGAACCCACCGGTGAGCCGCTCTGAACGCCAGTTTATGTCGCTATTTAAATGCAAATGTGTGTGTGTTGAGCCCTCGCACAGTCACACACACAAAAAGAAACACTTCACACTCAACAAAGAGGAGGTGGCTCTAACACACACACACACACACACACACACTCTGCAGTGGTCTGTGAATCGGGTAAACAGTCAGTGAGTTCTAATGATCTGTCTCCATGTGACTCCTCTAATAATCACACTTAATCAGAAACACGATAATGATTTGATTTCTGCTCAGGTTTAAAATTCATAACACAAGGTTTTAAGTAAGTAATAAAAAGATTTCATCAGGACATCATGAAAACAAACCTAGTCTACGGTTATTTAGAAAAAAATTTAATGTACAGCCTCAGGCGAGACTCGCACCAGGTGGGTTCATCAGCAAAACGCTGGATTTTAAGGCTTTAATCACAGAGCAGGTCAGTGACTGAACAATAAAATATAAATCTGCTTTCACATGTAAAAGTGTTAAAAATGAGAATGATGCACAGTCCGTCGTGTAACGTCACGGAGAGCGGGGACGATGGATCACCTGCACATAACTGAGTTTCTGTTCATGTAAATGAGATCAAACCCTGAAGAGCAGCTGCAGCTCAACACGCGGCCAAGCACATTTCAATAAAAGCATCATCTAATAAAAACTGTGTTTGACCTGGAGTCGGATGATTTACTGGTTTTTATATTTTTACTTTTAATATCACAGAGAAAATTCCTTTAGTCTGTCTGTGTATTAATAATCGTCCTGCTCAGTAAAGTTTAAACCTCTCGCACAATGCTAATATCTTTCTGGGAAAATACTGTTCATATTTTATATAAAATGTTTAGATTTTTCGTTTTAATTTGTTTTAAAAAACAGACTAACTCACACTGATTTATCTCCACCTCATTGATTTTTCTGTCAGCTGGTTTTTATTCATTTTAAAACACCTCACTTATTTTTTTGAAAAAAAATCTGCAGCTGCTTCACATTGTTAAATAATAAATAAAAAATATTATAACATTTAATTTATAGTAACTGGAGCTAGGAGGAATTCAACAAAAATATAACATATAAAGAAATTATATAAATGTTTAATATTTATTAATAATTACTGAATTAAAACCCGTTTAAAAGACCCCCCCCCCCACACGCAGGTCGGGGATTTGTCCTGAAAGAGCAAAGGCTCATTTGGAAACCAGATTGCCCCTCCTCAACCTCTACCACCTCCCACTCCCCCTCCAATGTTTAAATTTAAAAGATTATTATTATTACTATAGTTTTTATTATTATCCCAGTTCTTATTCTTGACGTTGATGTTGTCAAGTTCACTCACCTCGTCTTCATGAGGAGGAGACACGCCTCCTCCTCCAGCTCCTCCTCTTCATCACACTTTGTCATTTGTCCACGTTTGTGTCTTTTTCTTGTCTTTTTATGCAAAGTTTCTCCACGTTTCCTGCTTCTTGTCCATTTAGATTCCGCCTTTTTCCCTTTTACTTTTATGTTGAAAATACAGTAAATTCCTTAATTTCAGTTCTTTTTCTTTCTTTTTTTCCTCCTCACTACAACATGGTCTTGATTCCATCTTCTCTCTTCTCCTCCTCTTGTCTCTGTTCCCTTCTCCTCTGCCCAGACTCGGTCCACCCCTCGGAGCCTCGGAGGCCTCGGTCCCCAGAAGACTGCAGTGCTGTTCCACTGAAAAACGTTTTCACTTCCTGTCTGAAGTCAGATGCTCTCAGTTGTAAACCTGTAAAGATTCGTGCTCACGTTTTCCTCGTGAATAAAACATAACGACCTGATTGTGATTTAATTATTGTTGCTAATATGACCCAGTATATTGGTTCCGCTCTGGTTCTGGTTCAGCTGTGGGGACCGGCTTTAAATGAGACTGATCAGAAGTTGAATCCCTGAGTTGGACAAAAACTCGTGCATCTGACCGATGACAGACTGGTTTAGGTTTAGATGCTCAGTGTGTCGTGTGTTTGATTTTCTCTGGGTCCATGTGTGTTTTCACAGCAGCTCATTCTGTTTCTTCTCTTCCTAGAGTCTGAATGCACAGCGAGTATGCCTCACCGGTTTCCCACCACCGGGCCTCTGTGGATCACTGACATGCTCCAAAATGCTGCAGCTAAACTCAAACATTTGATTTTGTTTTGACAGACTGACCCCGGGTTCAGGACCAGTTCTAGAGTTCACATTTGGCTCCTGGAAACCTTGGGCCTCTGATCAGGACTTGCTCCTGGATCAGAATTAGAAAACTAGGGATGTTGTTCAGAGCTTGTGGAGCTGTTTCTGTCTCCAGAAACCAGAACCAGAGAACAAACCAGTTCAGGTTCTTCATTTTACTGGAGGGGGATAGGAGGGGGGGTGGGTGGAGGATCTGCACCGGGCTCACTCTCTCTGGTTGGTTGTTTAAGCTCCCGCCTCTCTCCCTCCTCCCCTCTTCTCCCTCTCTTTATCTCTCCCTCCTTCTCTCCTTCTCCCTCACACTCTCTCACCTCTCCTGTCCTTATATGGCTATATCCCGCCCCCTCAAGTGATGTCACTGGCTCTGAGGAAGACCCGTGGGGTTTTTGGGTTTTGGCGTCCAGTCCTGTGGGGCCGCAGGGCTGAGAGTTTCTCCTCCGCTCCTCATCCCTCCATCATCATCTCCTCCTCTCTTTGGGGAAAAGAAAAAAGACACTTTGCTCGCGCTCGATTTGCCGTCCGGACCCGGCTCTGTTTTCTCATCCTCTAAGGATTTTATTTCTTTTTGCCATTTTTTTCTCCTCCTCCATCTTTTCCTTCATGAAGAATTTCAACACGATGCCTGACACTCAGAATCTTTAAAATATCTGCAAAATAAAACACAGAGAAAAGGTTTTTTTGTCCTTTGTCCAGAGTTAAAAGTTGAATTAAACCTGAAACACAGACTAAAACTTGTGCAGAAAAATAAAAGTTCTGCTTCATCTCTGCACAAATCACATTTTTCCTCTTCTTCCCTCTTTTCTTCGTCCAATTCCTCCTCCTCCTCCAAGGTTGAGATTTCAATGTTTGTGAAGAAATTGTTGACGAACCAGAAGATTGAGCCTCCATCTGTGCAGTTACATTTTCTGCTGGACTTTACCTTCCTGTAGATTTTTTTCTTCTTCTCATTTTGCTCTTGCGTTTCTGTGGCGGCAGCAGCGGTGGTCAACGCATCAGGGCCCCGGAGATGTTCGGGATCCAGGACAACCTGCCCCGCGGGGCCACGGGCAGCATGAAGGAGGAGCCGCTGGCCGTTCGCTCCTGGATGCACTCAGCCGGCGTGGTGGATGCCAACACAGCCGCTCAGAGGTAAACCTTCCGCCGCCCCAGAGGGATTGTGGGAGCTGTAGTCCCAGCGGAACAGCCGCTCGGCAGGAGCGTTTAGATCAGAGGGAGAGAGCCTTAAACTGACAATATTTCTGCAGCTCAGATTTGGTTTCTGGATGTTTTACTGAATTTCTCTAATTGGACAAACAAAAATCTGAATTGAAAATGTTGAAAAGAAAAACTACTGAAAGTTCCTAATATTAGGTTTTGGAAGATGAAGTATTTTAGATGAAGGCCAAAAAGAAAAAGATCCTTCTGATGACAAAAAAATATTTTCACAGGAAAAATGATGATAACGTTAAAATAATGCAACTGTCAGATATTATTTGTAGATTGAAGGTAAAAATTGTCGGTACATTTATCAAAATGACAAAACATCAGTTAATATATTACGACACATTTCTTCTATTATCCGTGTTTGTTCTGAGTAAAAAAAAGAATAATTTTTTTCACATTTCTTATCTTTTGAAACAGAACTTGTGTTTGAAAAAACAAAGGATTTTTATTGAAGCTGAAGTTCAACCTTCAGCTTTAACTTATTCACATAGATGATTCCAGGTTATTGCTTTTTAATATTATGGATTTATCTTGTAGCTGAATCAGAGTTTTAAAGACATCGGAGCAGATTGTTCACACTCATCATTAATATCAGTAACATCTGTCAAATCCTTAATATTTTCAAACAGGAGCAGATGTCTGTTTCATTATCAGGGTTAAATAAAGTTAATGACATTAATGTGCAGAAACATTTCAGTATTTGTGATGACATTATTTATTTGTGTAACATTCATGTTCTCACAATTTTTTTATTAGAAATAAATAAATGTAGAACTAACAAACTAACTCCATGAAATTAATGAATGAAATAATGAATTAATAAAAATTCTAGTTTGAAAGATTTCATAATAAATGATAAAACAGCTTCTAACTCTTGAAATAGTTTCTGCAGATTAATCTATTATTTTTAACAATGATCAGTTTGTGACATGATAATTGGAAAAGATTTAATATCATATTTTATTTCTCTCTCAACTCTAGTTTCTAGTTTAATATACTGTAGCATTTATATATAATTATATTAAAACTAATTTCTGCAACACATCAGGTTCTGAAGATTTCATTTCAAATAAATATTTTTATAACCAAAACTCACTGAAGTAGCAGAGCACAATAAAGTCAAATGTTATTTTAGTTTTAATTTATTTCTACCATGCGTAGAATAAGCAGAAATTTTCAAATTCAAACTAACATGAATTATCACGATGGACATGAAATCGCTTTTAAAGACCTTGTGTTTCCTGATTCCAAACATCTCTGAACCTGCTGACGTGTTTCTGTTTCAGCCTTAGGCTTTACTCTTCACGCTCTTTTTTATTTGTGCTTTTTTGTTCTAATTCAATAAAAATGTAATGTATATTTAAAAAAAACAAATATTCAAACTGTATTTTAATGAGGGGATGTGTTTGCAGCCAGGGTCAAAGCTGCCGTTTGACTTTTTTATGATGAATATTTATAAAGCCTGACATGAACATGTGAATCTTCTTTTTGGTATAATTCCCTGCAGTGTTAACATGTTGTTGTGAACATGATTCATTCATGTGGAGGTTAAAGCCTAAAGCTTCATGTCACATCGCACCCAACACTTTTTTATTTTTATGAATATTTTACGTTTCACATTCCTCAGCTCACTGAATTATTACCTTTAATTATCATTTGTGTGTTTTGCATGTCTGAGGTCAAACAAAAGTACAAGGTGCTTTGTTCCTGATCACATGTGAAGATGTTATATTTTCAAAGTTTATATTTTATCTTGTGTTTGTCTTTTAACACGGATAAACCTGTGAAGGCTCTTAAATTATTAGCTTATATAATTTAGTTATTATTATTCCTTTAAGCTGAAAACACATCAAACACACATCAGATCATTTGCTTCTTAATGTAAAACAAGGATTTAAAGCAGTTTCCATAAATGTACCTGTTATTTCTTCCTGTTAATTTAGAGTAAACATTTAAACGTTCACACTGTCAGGTTGACACCACCGTCCCCAGCAGTGACCTCCATGGTATCTGTGGTAAAGATGGAGACAAATAAAAACTAGAACCAACAAAATGTTCAATCTGGACTCGACCTAACCCTCAGAAAAAGTAGTGGTTCCGACTCTCTACACAGCTTACCTGCTCTCTGTCTATCTGTCTGTCTTAGCGGGGTGGGGTTAGCTCGAGCTCACTTTGAGAAACAGCCTCCATCTAATCTGAGGAAGTCCAACTTCTTCCACTTTGTTCTGGCGCTGTACGATCGACAGGGTCAGCCGGTCGAGATCGAACGCACCACCTACGTGGACTTTGTGGAGAAAGAAAAGGTAAGAGCTGTTTGTAGGATGTTACATCATGTTTCTTTCAGGAAGTAGAAAGCAAACAGCCTGAGCTCAGGTTTGATTCATGTCATTGTTTTTGTGTTCAGGAGCCGACGGGAGAAAAAACCAACAATGGGATTCATTACAAACTGCAGCTGCTCTACAGTAACGGTGGGCGCGCTTGTTTTATTCCTTATTCTTATAAAACGATCGTCAATCATTACTGATCGTAGGACTGCTGGTTTCTATGTCCAGGAGTCCGAACGGAGCAGGATCTGTACGTCCGCCTGATCGACTCCATGACCAAACAGGTAACCTGCTGACAGCTGATTATTATTATCGTGGCACATGAGAGGATCGCAGCAACAGTAAAACATTTGATGGATCATTTATGATTTGGCATTAAAACTGTTGAGTAAAGAGCTTAGAAAGAGAGACGGGTTCCTCCTGCTGCAGTCCGAGCTGTCAGGTTCAAGCCCACTTCTCCTTGACACCTAAACATTTTCAGACAGTTGGTTGTTTTTTCTTTTCTCCTCCCCACATCCTGCTGGATCCCTCTGTGTTCAGTCCAGAAACGTGTTTGTTCCGTACTACAGAGCTGCTCCACCCTGATGCTTTAACAAACACTGAAGCTTACAGCACATTTCCAACGGAAACCGAACCTGAACACACCAGTGTCTCTACTGAGAAAAGACGTCTTAACACAGACTGGAGACTGGACTCAGCAGGTCCAAAGACCTTCAGACTCTGATGAAGTCTCAGTGTTTGACAGGCTCTGATTTATAATTATTATTATTATATTGACAAATAGTTGAATCAGCAAATATAATGTATTTACTTAAAACCAGTTTCTTTAGTTGTTGACATTTTTCTGTAGCTTTGAGCAGTGATCAGGACGAGTAAGTAAAGTAAAGGATGAGCTGCTGCTACAGTGACGGTTGTTACGGTTTCACCTTCACGTCAAACAGACGCCGACTGTGATGTCACGTTAAATGTTAACTTGTACAGACTGTTTCTAACACGCAGGAACCTGCACCTGCAAAGGTTCCTCATAGGTAACTGTAAGATGGGAACTAAACATTACCGATG
This sequence comes from Microctenopoma steveboyesi, assembly GCA_032359275.1. NCBI lineage: Eukaryota > Metazoa > Chordata > Actinopteri > Anabantiformes > Anabantidae > Microctenopoma > Microctenopoma steveboyesi. The sequence continues at coordinate 15,380,065 of JAUMHF010000011.1, read as the reverse complement.
ATCTTTTCTGCAGCGCCACCCTGAGGACAAACTTTACGCGGACAAATAACCACTGGTATTATTCACTTCATTCATTTCTCCACGGAAGAAACGAGTCCAGCCAGCAGTCTCTCCCTGTCTCAGTCTGTTCCTTCTGTCATACACAGAGACACTAATGGAAACCAGCAGCAGTCAAAGTATTTTAATCTAACGAGTCATTCAATTAGTGGGCTTTTAACGAGCGTGCCCGTCAGGCGTCAGTTGCGTCGTGTGATCCGTTCTTTGTGAAAAAGCTTTTCATGCATTTCATTCCAGCTGTTTCATATGAGTTTCTGCAGGCTGCAGCTGTAATGGAACATTCGGAGGATCAAATGTTTGCCCTCACTTCTGCCTGCTCACTTCACACACTCAGACTAATAGCTAATAATCACTCATAATTGAGACAAATGAAATGAGGCTTTAATTGAGTTGTTTCTGCTGCCGGCCAATGAAACATGGGGAAAAACCTCATCACAGCACACGGACTCAGAGAACTGGGAAAGTCCATGTGGCTAGCTGTACCCGTTTGTGTTTCAGGCGATCATCTACGAAGGTCAGGACAAGAACCCAGAGATGTGTCGAGTTCTGCTGACACACGAGATCATGTGCAGGTAAGAACCATGTGAAAGACCTGGTCTCTGTGTGACACTACCTGACCTGGTTCTTAAACATGTTAGAGTCCTAGTGGACCCGGGGAAAGTCTCCTGTGGTGTTTGGTCTTCCTGCAGTGGTTCTGCTGTGTAAAGCTTTTATTATTCTGTCTGTGTCTGTGTCAGTCGCTGCTGTGATAAGAAGAGCTGCGGAAACAGGAACGAGACGCCGTCAGACCCCGTCATCATCGACAGGTAGATACCGACCGTACTATCACTCAGCGCGTGAACGTGTTTCATGTTTGTTTTAGCTCTAAGCTGCTCTTTAAATTCTGAGCAGCTCGTCAGAGTGTGAGAGCCGATGGAGACAGTTCTCTGGGTCCAGACTTTAACAAAAGAAAAAATTTGAACAGAAAAGAGGAGACGACGAGCTGCCACCACATGTATCAGCTGCTCTTCACTTTATTCTGACGCACGTTTGAACAGACACATTTCAGCCCCCCCCCAACTTCTCCTCCTCCCGTTTTTCCCTCTCTCCTGTCCCACGAGGAATCATACGCTCTCCTCTCTTCCCCCTCCTCTTCACTTTACCCCTCCTCCACCTTCTCCTTCTTTTCTCTCCTATCGTCCTCCCCTTGAGTATCACCCCCACTCCCCCCAAGGCTGTGGAGGGAGGAGGGTGGAGTAGAAGGAGGGAATATGGATGGAGTGAAAGAGGTATAAATGGATGGCTGTGACTGCAGCAGCCTTTTAAAAAAGAGAAGAGGTGATATTACAGCAGCTCCCCCCCCCCACCCACCTGCTGAAATGCATGATGGGAAGGTCTCCTGTGTCTTCAGCAGCGTCCAGTGAACAGGAAACATGTCAGGGTCAGACTGCTGCTGAGAGCACAAACACTCTTATATTCACAACCAGTCTGGGATTTATACTAAAACCTGCTGCTCCGCTAATCTAACTGAAACCAGTACGCCCAGTCACCCCGGCAGAACCAGTAAACCCAGTAACACCAGTCAACTCAGTAATACCAGAAAACCCAGCAAAACCAGTAAACCTAGTAAACTGAGCAAAACCAACTGAAATGTTGGCAAAACATTGGCTTAACATTGGTTGAACGTTGGTTAAATATTGGCTGAACGTTGGCTGAATGTTGGTTGAATGTTGGTTGAACGTCGTTTGAACGTTGGCTGAACGTTGGTTGAACATTGGCTGAATGTTGGCTGAACGTTGGCTGAGCGTTGGTTGAATGCTGGTTGAACATTGGCTGAGCGTTGGCTGAATGCTGGCTGAGCGTTGGCTGAATGCTGGCTGAACGTTGGCTGAATGCTGGCTGAACGTTGGTTGAACTTTGGCTGAACGTTGGTTGAACTTTGGCTGAATGTTGGTTGAACGTCGTTTGAACGTTGGTTGAACATTGGCTGAGCGTTGGTTGAATGCTGGTTGAACATTGGCTGAGCGTTGGTTGAATGCTGGCTGAACGTTGGTTGAATGCTGGCTGAACGTTGGTTGAACGTTGGTTGAATGTTGGTTGAACGTCGTTTGAACGTTGGTTGAACATTGGCTGAACGCTGGCTGAATGTTGGTTGAACGTCGTTTGAGCCGACAAAACAAAGTCAAGAATCAGTGCACTGTACATGCTGCTGTTCCCCGGTGGCCTCCTAAAGGGTTCCCTCCCACAGGTTGAACCTCATTGGTCTGTCAGGCTCTTTGTTCTGAGAGCCGACAGAAGTCTATGTGGGTCAGTGGTGATGGGACAATCTCCCCTCTGAACACTGTGAGAACGTTTTAACGTGATGATCTTTGCTCTTTAAACTCTAAAATGTCTCTCAGGTGAGATTTGATTTATCTTATGTCGGCCTGTTTGTAGCTGATGATGACGATGGTGACGGGACCAGTTCTCATCTTTTCATGCTCTCACTCTGAATACCAGATGTGAGAGTTTTTTTGGGGGGGCTACAATCTCCTGTCTCAGGGTCTCTGGTGTCTGCAGTGTGGGATTATGGGAGGACGACATGCTGTCAATCATTTAGCAGGCGTAGGTGTGATTTTCCTCTCATGCTGCAGGTTGGTTAGGGATGGAATCTCATTACTGGACGTGTTTCAGGGTGACTGACAGCAGAATAATGTTTTGGGCCCTAGAGGCCCTCGGCTGGCTAAATGTTAAATGTATGAATGCATGGGAGTCAATGGAGAGATGAAGTGTAGCTGAATATTTCTTCTTCCTGGGAAACAGAGAATGAGGAGTGTGACCCTGAAAACACCATCTGCTGTTTGTAGGCCGCAGGACGACACAGGTAAGAATGCTGCAGAGGACTGAGGACGTCAGTAAAGTTTCAGTAAACAGTTCAACACATGATGTCTTTCCTTAGGTAAAATCAGCTGACAGCAGTTTACATGTCCACAAAAACCTGAAACCGCTGTGTGTTGTTCTAAAACAGTACAAGACACAGCATCAGGAACATGTTTGTCCAGGTGGTCTGGTTGAGATCAAGGAACACTCCAGAAAATCTTCACCTGTGCAGCGTAGAGAACAGCTGTGTGCGCACGCGTGCTATCTGAGAGTCTGAGCTGACGTATCGATCGTCTCGTTGATGGAGGAGGCACACACAGACTTTACAACCAAATCTCTTCACTGCTGATCCTCCTCTTTTACCTCCTCTTCCTCTTTGTCAGGATTGGTATTTAGGACCCAAGAGCACTCGGCACACAGAGAGATTCAAAGGAAGAAGGTTTAATAACCAAGACACATATAATAACCACAACCAAGGAGAACAGATAATGGTACAAACTAGTTGTAAACCAAAATTCACTCCACATGGGAGGCACACACGAACACGAAGATAAATAAACCAAATAACATGTCAGACCTAGGCTGAGCTAAAACTCGCTCCAAACGGGAGGATAAACGCAGGTGCAGGGGCCTAAGCAAACAACTACAAACAGGTGACTAAAACTACGCACAGGAACACAGTGAGGGAAACCGATCGGACCACAGAGATGAACAATACATAACAGACACAACTTACAGGCAGGCAGGAGGACAGAGACAGACTGGGAGCAGACAGACAAGACACCAGGGATCAGACCAGACACAGGAAAAACAAGGCGGATGCAGGACACAGAGTGGAGACACGAAAGGACACAAGCTAAACCAGGAGGGGTGCAGACAGCGGCCAGGATAAGGATCGGCAGGTTTGCAGGAAGAGCGGAGCAACGAACAGGCGTGCAGGACGTGGCGTAAGCATAACAGATAATCCGGCGGGGAGATACAGGTGAGGGGAGAATATAAAGGGAATGGATCAAATCAAGGTGAGTGTTAAGAGGTGAACGTGATCGGGAGCCGGGAGTGATCAGGGGGAAGTGACAACAGCTGTGGATAATGAGGGGAGCGAGCGTGAACCAGTGGGTGTGTGAGAGCGGACCGGGATGTACCAAGTGAGTGACAGAGCGGGGGGTGTGACAGGGAAACAATGCCTGAGAGCGGGGACGTGACTGACGAAGACGATAAATCCAAAACAAAACACAAACACTACAGGAAGGCCGGTTGATCGGGGCGGGATCGTGACAGTGTATATGTTTATATTTTAGCACATTAACTAAGCCAAATTAGCTATTAATGTTTAATATTTTGATAATTAACCAGTGGATTCAATTTAATTTCAATTCAATTCATCGTTATTTATATAGCGCCAAATCATAGCAAAAGTAATTTCAGGGCACTTTACATAGCAAGGTTTAGGACAAAAATATAAGTGTACATGTAAACAAAACAATGCAGAAATCCCAACATTTTAGCAATATTCCTGAGGGTGGAATAAGGACATCCTATATATTTATTTTATTTATAAAATGATATATCTTGGTCAAAGATGACTCGAAGATTCCTCACAGTAGTAATTGAGGCTAGTGTAAAGTCATCTATCATAGTATTCTGACTAGATACTGCATCTCTCTGATTTTTGGGTCCAAATATCATAACCTCATTATAACATAATATAATAACCCCTTTTGTCTGAGTTAAGGAGTAGAAAATTACAGGACATTCAGGCCTTTGTGTCTTCATGCCTGGAAACAGGCATGAAGTTTCTCTAAATGATTGGTTTAATCAATGGAAATTAATTGAGTTTTTCCTTATAATGTTGCCTGAGGGGGTCATGTATAATGAAAATAGAATGGGTCCAAGCACAGAACCCTGTGGAACTCCGTATTTAACCTGCATGTGCATGGAAGATTCATCATTAACATGAATTAACATCTATCCAATAAATAGCAGTTAAACCAGCTTAGTGCTGTTCCTTTAATCCCAATGACATGTTTCAGTCTGTGTAATAAAATGTTGTGATCAAGATCTAACAGGACAAATACAGACAGACGTCCGCTGTCGGAAGCCAAGAGTAGACCATTGGTAACTTTAACAAGTGCTGATTCTGTGCTACGATTTACTCTAAATCCTGACTGAAAAATCTCATAGAACTTGCTAATGTACAGATGGTCACAGAGCGGCTTTTAAAACCACCTTTTCGAGGATTTTAGAAATAAATGGTAGATTGGATATTGGTCTATAATTGGCTAAAACCTCTGGATCTAGAGTATGTTTCTTTAGTATGGTTTTTACTGCAGCTACTCTAAAGGCCTGTGGTACATAGCATGCCCATTTCAGGGTGGCCTTTTATTGTGGGCAGTCTAAGGCATACCTGTGCAATATTCATGCTGTCTAATCAGCACCATGACATGCCACACCTGTGAGGTGGGATGGATTATATCGGCAAAGGAGAAGTGCTTACTAACATACATGTTGTGGTCAGATCTTTAAGTTCAGCTCATGAAAAATGGGAGCAAAAACAAAAGTGTTGTGTTTATATTTTTGTTCAGTGGAATTAATTAAATGCAAGATATTCTCAAGTTACAGAGTGTAAAGTTATTGAGTTGACAATTTAAATTGTGTTCTACTCGACCAGAGGGGGAAACTTAAAAGGTCAATACTACACTGCCAATAACACCGTGTAAATGTACACAATATCTAAATAGACCATCTCATATGATTGTTTGACATAATTATTTAATTACTGCATTTATTTCCAATGTTATTTGTAAACTTATAAGCTATGTGTATATTTTGTGATTTACCTATTAGACACCTTTTACAGAATTTCAGCTCCTTTTTCTTGATTAGGAATCTTTTGAGCTTTTTATTTATTCTTATTTCATATTGACAAAGACCAGGTTGTAGCAGAGCATGGCAGAGCATGGATAGTTGACAGGTTTTGAATCTCGTGGCATGTCTATCCAAGTTATGATTGTGGTTCTCCCCTCTCCCCTTTACTGAGGGAGGCGGGGGAGGATTTGTAGAGTTTAGATGGCCACAGGAAGAACTGAGTTTCTGTGGCGTTCTGTGGAGCACTTGACACGGAGTCTTTGGCTGAACGGGCTCCTCTGTCCAGCCAGGACACTGTGTAGGGGGAGGGAGGGATTGTCCAGGATTGAGTAGGAGGAAGACAGATTGAACATTAATACACACACATATTTTTGTGTGTATATGTACTCGACTATTTTTGTCTTGTACTCTGCGCCCCTCTTGCTAAACATATATCCTTGTGCTGCCACATACATTGATACCATAATTAACCCATTACACTTGCAGTGACTGACCCCGCGCAGTGAGGTGCATGTTTCCTCTACCCCCAGTGACCCACTGGCTGGTTTACCCCGTGTATTGTGTGCTCCCCACCACAGCCCTGACGCTCAGCAGGAAAGGGATATTGGGAAAAAGATATTGGATCCAATTGCTATTTGGCAATGAGAAAACTGTATTTACTGGTTGTACTGGTCTTGTAGAGATGTTGAAGTGGTATAAAAGGAATGGACGGATAATGCAGCAGCACTGAGGAAAAATCCACTGACTCATGACAGGGTATATACAAAAATCTAAAATCCTAAGGTTGATTTTAAGACTTTTCTAATAATTAAAATTTTTTGTAAACACGACATTGAGCAACAACTATTTTAATGGAGAACCTTTCTAACTTTTAAACTGATTAATACACTACACAATTTTACACACTCGAGATATTCGAGAATATCTTGCATTTAATTAATTAATAATCCAAATCTGAGGATATACCAGATTTTACTGTCCAGACGCGACCGAATCTCCAACACGCTGTGTATCTTTTACTGCAGGTTTGACAGGCAGAAACCCACAGCCCAAAGCCAAGACTCTTTCTAACAATATAGGACCATTATTCTGGGTGTAAAACTCACAGAGCCAGCAGCAAACAAAGGAAGCAAAGGAAAAACTAATTTCAGCAAAGGAAAAACTAATTTCATAAAAACAAAAGCATAAATTCAGTCTTACCTTTGCTGGATTATGGTCATAATCTGTTCTATAGTAAAACAAAAGCCCTTGGTTCGTGTAATCCATTTCCCGACGTAACACTGACCTGAATTCTAACGGTTTTTAGCTTTCTTTGTCTCCTGTAGACTGTTTAGAATCCTTCGACGCCATGGCAGTGCAATCCATTGTTCTATGCTGTTTACTTAGTGTGCTTTGTGAATACCACCGTTGTACGTTCAAACTCAACACCAATCGATTATATTGGCTGAGAGGTTTCCAAAGACGTCTGAACCACTGAATTCGGCCAATGGGTTCCATTATTCACTGCACTGATACAGGCCTTTATGCACAGAGCGCATGGCGCACAGAGAGGGGGAGGCATGCGGAGCGAGTCCACCTGGAACGGCCACATTTCTGCACTGGAGTGTACTACAGATAGTCCAACAGCTTCTTTGGGATATTTGGTGATAATGGCTGGCAAAAAAATAAGTTTTAACCACCGAGCTGGAGCTGTTAGCGCTGCAGATCTGTGTGTAGGAGATTCTTTGTCTGACAAGGAGGATTTATTGTTTCCAAATCAGGACCACAGTAATCTGGATTATGAAATCCCATCACCAGGAAGGTATGTAAAGCATGTTCCTCAATTTATTTCATTGTTTCTGTGTAAAATTACTGGTGTATTTACCAAATGTTAACCAACGTGAAGTAAGCAAAAAGCATCGCGCATGAGGGGGAGATTCTGCCTGGTATGGGAATACTCTTTCACTAGCGTATTCATTTCTTTGTTTCTGTTTAAAGTTACGGCTGTATTTACCGAATGATAAACAACGTGAATTACGCAGTGAAAGCATGGCGCACGAAGTGCAAGTCTGCATGGAATGGCGATACTCTTTCAGATAGTCAGACCGTATTTTACAAGATAAGATAATACTTTATTAGTCCCACAAGTGGGATGTCACAGCAGAAAGTGGACAGTACAAGATGAAAACAACACACATCGCTTGGAAACATTGCGCATAAGAAAGCCACTGTTGTGCACTGGATGTGTGTGTGTTGGATTAGTCTGTGTGTGCATGTGGTCAGCTGCAGGGTCTTTGTTGTACAGTCTGAGAGCAGCTGGAAGGAAAGACCCTCTGAGTCTCTCCTTTAGTAGCCTGCCACCAAAGCAGCTGCTCTGTGCTGCCAGAGATATTTATATTCATTATATATATTATATATTATATACTCCTCCTGCAGTCATCCACTGGCAGGACCATCTTCTTCCGCTCCACAATGAACTGCAAGGAAAAGAAAAGCCTCAAGATCACCTTTCACTCCAATGCAGGACATCAAGAACAATGGCACAACTGAGAGAAGGAAGACCACAACCCCTCCGATGCCAGCTAGGAAACCTGGGCCCACTATCACTGCTCCATGCTCTTTGTTCCAGCTCTTCTTTAGTCCATCTGTGGTTTGTACACTCATTGACTACACAAATGTCAATGCTGCCAGCTGACTACAGAACGTTTGATTTCTTGTTGTTATTATAAATATTACAAATATAAATATTGTAAATATTAATGATGGGACGTCTCTTGTGCCATGGCTTTGGAGCGTGTGTCGAGTAATCGAATTTTTTGCGAATCGTGTATCGAGGCTTGCTTCGTTGACGTATGTGATTACGTATGAAGCCCTGTTTGTGGGAGGTACCACGTGAGTGGTTCGAGAGGTGGTTCACGGTTTGGCGTGCCGTGCTGAGTATATCGGGTAATGAAATGCAACAGAGTTTCCCCGCAAGTTGTATGGTGTCGGTCTCAAAGACACATAAATATTAAGTGGATTTATTCAGTTCGATTTAGAAACTACACATATAAAACTAATGTCATGATAGCTTGACACACAAAGACACTTTTTATTCCCATGCCAAACTGTGGCAAGGCAATTTCAAGAACAGGAACACATCTGCCTGCCTTACTGTCTTTGACCAGCAGGGGGTTTGTGAGCACATGAAGCCAGAAATTAAGCCTTGAGAAATGAACCATTTTGCGAACCAATTGCCTGCGAGGCTTCAAAGCTTCACAAGGCTTCATCTGGCCATCACGAGTAAATATATAGTTGGGTGGATAATTCCCAAAAACCTTAAAAAACAATTTCTATTTGCTGTAATGACTTTCTAATAGTGATTTGTCCTTTGCGTCGAAGCGTCGAAGCGCGAGTCGAGTAATCTCGAGGGCGTGTTTGTGAAGCGTGTATCAAAGCTTGCTTTGTTTACGTATGCAGTAACGTTCGAGGCCTCACGGGCAGTCCGTACCACGTGACTGATTCAGGTTCTGGCTCGCCGGTTCGTGCCAGATTCGAAGTAAAATGGGCAGCGAAACAGTAACACAGCTGAGTGATTCCCCCTCGCATTGTGTCGTGGAAGTGGATCACGCACGTGTTACACAGGAACATGTCATAATCCCTGTTTAAAGTCACACAAGCACATTCTCTGTCCTGTTAGTTTCCACTTTCTCTTTTGTATCAGACATTGTATTAACACTAGAACTAAGGCAGTCATTTTGACCGCTGTGTGTATTAAACGTGAATCATTTCTAAGTACCCTGTAAAGTCAGCCGAGCATCGTCTACATGTTTGTGTTTTATACTCTTCTCGACATAGCGGTAATAAACGCTGGACTTCACCAGTGACAGGATGTTACGGAGGAACTTCATAATGCGACTCACAAATAAACTTCAGCCCGACCACATGAGAGGACACAGCAGACAGCTGATGGTATGAGGTGTGGACTGTGAGAAACTGATCCACACGCATCAGAGACTGTGAATCTGATCGGAGGTTAATGCGCGATACTTTGTTCCAGTGAACCACTTACAGAGAACACTTGATGACCGTCTAAAGCCATTCTAGAGTTCTGGGAGTTCAGGTATTAAAAGGACATACTAAGACAATATTCGGGAAGAATTGCCATAAAAACATTTTATTTATTCAGTTTAGAGGTTTACACTTCACATCATCAATCATTGTGCCTTTTTCACTTGAATCTTGCACTTGATGGCACAGTGGAGCAATTGAAGCATCTCAATGCTTTGAACCATGAGTCGACCAGTTGGCTGGAAAGCTTCAGCTCGTCATGAGGCTTCATCTCACCATCACTACTTTCTAACATAAAATAGAGGTAGAGATTAAAAAAAACAAAAACCTGAGAAACTTGGCACAAATTGTGCCAAAGTGTGCCCAAATGGTCCATCATACCATTTGGATCTGGATCTTTATCAACTAATACCTCTCCAACTCTTTTATACTTCAGTTTTTTTGCATGAATTTTGGTTCAGCAAATGTTCTGATCCTATTCTGTAAAATTCTATTGGAAAAACAAAAAACCGCGAATGAGATTATCAACACAAAAAAAACATTAGGCGGCCTTGAAGCACCCAACTTTCAACATTACTTTCTAGCAACACAACTTGCCGGTGCTTTGTCTGCTGTTCCTTGTTGTTATGACCTATGTTACCTGCTGTTCTTTTCTCTCTCCTCTGTCCACTAACTCCAACCGGTCGCGGCAGATGGCCGCCCACCCTGAGTCTGGTTCTGTTGGAGGTTTCTTCCTCTTAAAGGGAGTTTTTCCTTTCCACTGTAGCTCAAGTGGGACTGTTGGGTTTTCTCTGTATATATATTGATATATTGTGTAAGGTCTTAAACTTACACTGTAAAGTGCCTTGAGATCATTTCTGTTGTAAAATGGTGCTATATAAATAAAATTGAATTGAAATTGAATTGAATTGGGGGTGAACAGTATCTCCAATATCAACAATTAAAATCTATATTAAAATCCAAAATTAACATAAATAATAACCAACTACAGCCTCCCATACTAGCCATTAATGTTATGAAAATTACAAGCCCTAAGAAATGACTATCTCAACTTTATAAAATTATTTCAAATGTAGACATATTAATAGCAATCCCAAAAGCAAAATGGGAAAAAGATCTGAATCTCTCCCTCAACTCCGACCTTTGGACAGAGATCTGTAAAAACCTATTCTCATTGACCAGCAACACAAACCTACAACTTATACAGTACAAGACTATCCACAGGATCCACATCAGACAAAGAAAATTGTATAAAATGGGATACACTACTACTACAGACACCTGCTAACAATGCACCTCTGGTAGCACAGACAATTACTTTCATGCTACCTGGAACTGCACACCAGTTCACTCACTATGGATAGCAGTAATAGACAAACTGTCGACTATCCTGAGCTGCAGAATCCCTACAAGCACATCTCTCTGTTTGTTAGGAAACCTACCTGAAATAGACAATCTTCAAGTCAAACACGGGAATCCATTACTCATCTCAATAACACTGACAAAAAAAAATGATTCTCTTAAACTGGAAAACTAAAAAAAGCTTACACATAAATCACTGGATAAACCTCCTTATAGAATACTTAACAATGGAAAAAATAACAGCTTTACACAAAAAGAATGTCGATGCCTTTGTAGAAATATGGAACCCTTTTTTAAACCACTTTGGTTTAGACGAGAAATCGAGATCTGAAACCACGCACACTCCCGATATCCCTACACCCAGATTCCTCTATCATCAACAAATTTCAAACAATAAAAGAAAGGGCTGTGAATGATGACTACACAGCTATACATACATGACGTACTCATGTGTCATCTGTGTTACGGACAGGCTGGGAAAAAAAACAAAAAACATCTGGCTAGGACAGCAAAGAAGTGAGGAAGACGAACAGAACAGTTTTTGTTCTATTCATTTAATTAGATGATTTCCACAGTACAGATGAATGGCCAAACTTTCTACAACAGTTCCTCTATTTGAACAATGCTACATGTGACGAGTATGGAATTGGTTAAAAATACAACATAAGCCATAAGGGAGAGTATTATCATAACAGGTTCATTCAATGCTGTTTACACAGTGGCAGTTATGGACTCTGAGGGTGTAACTCTTCTTCTAATCATCCGAGGGTCATGTGCGGCTAATACAACAGCCCCAATAACTATTAATTCACTTTCACTGTACTAGAGTAAAATATAGAACTTCACTAAACCCCGGGATTATGAACGCACATCTGAGTATAATTACAATCTGCTCGCTCATTTAAACCAATGTTACAGCGACTTGACGGGCATCTTTGGTACTACTAGGTATGGCTCACATCTCCGCTAGCTGTGCTGGTATTGGACACAGAGATCTGCCCAAGTGTGCTGAAAGGCAGCCACGGTCTCAGGTGGATTGCCAGCCAGAGAATGGGGCTCTGAGCCAAGGTGTCGCCGTGACAAATAATACTGTAATAACAGCAGGTGTGGTAATTTAAAATGACATCAGAGAAGCCCTATCCTTGTGTAAACAGGTAGAGGAAGGAAATACACGGGCTGATATCTGGCTCTCCATCAGGCCACTCTGCAGGCCAATTACAACACTTGAAGCCTACACCTGTCCCTCCTACTCACCGACAATAAAAAAATAAAAACTGTGTCTGATTGGTTCCTATTATCAAACGTGTTTACCTGCGGGTCATTTGGAGCTCATTTCGCAGCATAAATGACTCATAGCTGGGAACTTTGTTTACCTGCCAACTGTTAATGCAGTTTCATAACATGTAAACCTCATCACTCGTAGCTGCACACAGAGCTTCTCTGCAGGCTGCCAGTGATCCATGTGTTCTGTATCTGCACTGAGCTGTGTATTTAGCCTGGGTGACATTGCATGGCTGATACACAGCGGCACACGCATTTACATCAAATAAGAAGAAGGAAAGAAGAGCAAAAAGAAAATTCAAACAAATAAGGTTTTTTTTTAGTTGTTTGTTTGTTTGTAATAGCTATAATAATAGCTATGAAAGTTTTTGTTAATAATTAGTAATTAGTATTTTATATAATAATAATAATAATAATAATGAGCTATCATGCCGCCCCATATGCGTGGGCATTGTATGTACACATGCACATATGTGTGTGCATGGGTATATATAATACTCTGACATAATACTTTCTCAATGTTAACATTACTTACTTCTCTTTTTTCTTCTAATTGGTATTGTTGCTGTTATTATTGGTAATAATGGTGATAATTTGTATGTGTAATGTGAATGTGAGCGTGCATGGTTGTTCGTCTGTATGTCTATGTGTTGGCCCTGCGATATACTGGCGATTCGTCCAGGGTGTACCCCGCCTCTCGCCCGAAGGCATCTGGGATAGGCTCCAGCACCCACCGCGACCCGACTGCGGATAAGCGGAAGACAATGGATGGATGGATGGATGGACTTTGTCATTGTTAAAATTAGTTACTTCTCTTTCTTTTTTTTCTTTTTTTTCCCCTATCATTGGTATGGTTGCTGTTATTATTGATAATATTGGTGATGACAATATATATGTGTATCCGTATGTGTTTATATTTATTAACACATACGGATACTCCCGCCCCAGGGTTTGGGAGCTGTTTTTACAGAACTCTGAAGCAGGCAATGAGCCAGCCCTCACCTGTCGGGGTGAAGGGCGACTTAGAGCCACTGATACTAATAGTTAGATCTTCAATCTTAAAAGAACAAGCTCCCTCCCTGTGGTTGGGAACTGTTCTTTCTACAGGATTTAGAAGCAAGCAAAGTTGAACTCCCCCCTTCCCTCCACCAATCAACCTCAACATCTCCAACCCCCCCAATTTATTTTTTTATTTCTTTATTATTTTAATATTTACCTATTTATTTTATCTATTTATTTTATTTTATTATTTTTATTGTTTTTTATGTGACACAAGTGACACATGTTCGTGTCACTGCACTCAATTATCAGCAAAGAAGTACAGTCGTCAGTCCTTATTGGATATCGGCAGCAAATATTCTGAAATAACAACAGATTCTTCTGATACTCAGACCACTCTGGATACTACTCTACTCAGCAGCCTGGGACTACTCCGTTTGCCTACCACACCACCGGCCGCCAGTCCGGCCTTCCGCCAGGTGAGAAGGCGACGCAAGCGGTGTGAAAGGAAACAGAAGCGGGGGAAGCGCAGAGGTATCCGGACAAGGCTAGCGGCCAGGCCAAACAGACCGGCGATCCATCTTACTGGCTAATGTCCGCGCCATTGACAATAAACTGGACGACATACGCCTGCTAAGAGCTACCCGACACGAGGTGAGGAACAGCTGTGTTTACATTTTTACAGAGACGTGGTTAACTGAAAACATCCCCGACTCCGCCATTCAGCTGGACCAGCTAACGTGCCACAGAGCTGAAAGAGCCTTGGAGAAAGGGGAAAAAACCCGCGGCGGAGGTGTGTGTGTTTACATCAGTGATGCTTGGTGCCGGGACATTGTGGTGGTTTGTAAACACTGTTCACCGCTTGTAGAGTTCATGATTGTGAAGTGCAGACCCTTTTATGTGTCCAGGGAGCATACAGCCATCCTGCTGGTGGCTGTTTACATCCCCCCCAGCCCCAACAACAGGAACGAGGCACTCAGTGAACTGTACCAGGCTGTTAGTGAACAACAAACAGCCCATCCAGATGGATTCTTTGCTGGCGATTTCAATCATGCTGACTTAAGAACAGTATTTCCCAAATTCCATCAGCATGTGGACTTTCCTACTAGAGGAAATAACACACTGGATGTTGTTTACACAAACTACAAAAAGGCATACAAAGCAGCCTCCCTCCCCCACGTGGGTCTCTCCAATCACTCCACTGTAATGCTAATGCCAGCTTACAGACCAAGGGTTAGGGTGCATCGAGGACGTGACTGTAACCAAGACCATCACCACTCGTGCAAATCAGAAGCCATGGCTGACGGGAGAGGTTCATAGCCTACTGAAAACCAGGAATGCTGCATTTAGAAACAAGGATGCAGCTGAACTGAGATCAGCCAGAGCCAACCTTTCTCGTGGCATCAGAATAGCCAAGAAACAATACACAAAAAGATAGTCCACCAGTTCAGGGACAGCAGAGACACGCATAGCCTGTGGCAGGGTATCCAGACCATCACGGATTACAAATGCCCTCCACAATCTTGTGAAAATACTTCTCTATTGAACCAATTAAATGACTTCTTTGCACGTTTTGAAGCAGCAAACAACACGAAAGCACATAAGACTCAACACCCCACCAGTGACCAGGTCCTGTATCTACCCCCAGAAAGCGTGAAGAAATCACTCACCATGGTTAATCCATGCAAAGCTGCTGGCCCGGACAATATACCTTGTCGAGTCTTGAAAGATTGTGCTGATGAACTCAAGGACGTTCTCACAGACATCTTAAATATGTCCCTGAGTCAGGCTGTGGTGCCTACCTGCTTCAAAACTGCTACAATCCTGCCGGTACCCAAGAAAACACA
>JAUMHF010000011.1:15347503-15364687 GCA_032359275.1 Microctenopoma steveboyesi | reverse complement strand
AAAGGGACGCGAATGACCAGCAAGTGTTAACAGGTGAGAGAGGTTTCGGGAGCGAGGCGAGTGGATGATTGAAACCAGCTGAAGGTAATGATGAGAGTGAAGGAGGAAGCCGGGTGTGTACAAGTAAATAAGTGGCTGGGAGCGGGGCGTGACAGATGCGAGGGCAGAATCACAAGGAAGAATCACAAAAACACAGGGAGGCGGTGCAGACCGGGGTGAACCGTGACACTCTTCCTCGTTTCCTCCTCTTGTTTTAAATCCCCTCCTGCTAAAAACAACGAAGGAAACATGAAACACATCTCTTTGCACTAATTGTTTTTATCAGGTTTTTCCTCCTCTCTTAGTGTGTCTGTATATGTGTGTGTGTCTGTATGTGTGGGTGTGCTCATTGTGTATTTGTTACAGATAGCAAACTATTGATTAACATCTTTCAGAAGAGTGTGTCTATCACTTGTCCTAAGACACACACTTTTTGTATTTCAGCAAACAGCTTCATGTTGCATCAGACTAATTACCCCCCCCCCCACACACACACACACACACACACACTCACACACACAGGCTTGGTTTGATTGACAGCTGTGTGTTTGGTTTTGTTTATTGTTGTTGACTTTAACAAGCTCTTAACGAGCCAACTGTTAACAAGCCGTGTAACTCAAAGAAAAACATGGACTAGTCTCCATGACGACAACATCGTCCATCTGTCAACAACAACAGTCTGTGGTTAACCTCCTCTGATGATGTCATTGACTTTACCTTCAGTAGAAAGTTCAAAGTCTTGTTGTTTATTGTTAATATGTGTCTCTGCAGAAACATTAAGAACTAGCTGTTGATCAGTGTGTTAGCTTCTGTTGTTTTCGCTTGTGTTAATCTTGTCAGTTTGCAGCATGTCGTCTCTCTGTGCTGATCAGCCTGGTTGCTTTCCCAGTTTCTGTTGTTCCTCCACAGCACAGGTTGATGGAAAATTATCAAGACATCAGTTGCTGGTTGAGAGAGAGAGGTTGCTTTAAGACTGTTAATGTCACTGTCTCTGCAGCAAATTCAATTAATTTTGGTTCTATGGTTATGTCCATCAGCTGAGTCTTAATGAGAAAAGGCTTCATATGAATCTATCCTAACAAGAACACGAAGGACTTAATGAGAATCACCTTCAATAAGAACAAAACTTTCAGCAGGAGGAGGTGAAGTTCTGCCTCAGCTGACATTTGATTGGTCCTCAGGCAGAGCTGGCACGTCATTGGCTGGAGGTTCATACTGTAATATGAAACCTCAGATACAGAAAGCAGGATGAGCAGCTCTTAAAAATTACAAATGCAAATTAGTTTAATTAAACATGTAAATTAGCCCCTGAAATGCTTCCTCTTTGTTTCTGGGCTGTCAGATAATTTAAAGGTGATTGGTTTGACAAAGACAGTTTAACAAGCTCTTTAATGAGATGTGTTCCCCCAGAGAAACATTTTGACGTACTTCTCAAACTCTGACAAATATTTGGTGTTACTACTAAAAATTCTTATGTAAACATAAGGCAGAGATAAAGCAACAGAATATGTTTGTAGAGATCATGTCTGTGATTAGTCAAGGTGTTCCTCAGGGCTCTCGTCTTGATCCTTTACATTTTCATGCTTCACTGATCAAATACGATACGAATGATTGAGACAGAATAATTATTACTAAGAGATATTCACTGTTGGTCTTTGACTTGAGTAAGAAAATTTTTTTGCAGTGGTCGGTCTCTTAATAACCTCCTCTTCCTCCTTACTGTGACGAAGAACAGAAGAGGAGGAGGAAGAGTTGTCTGTTTCCATTTACTGTGAAGAGAGAGATGATGGACTCCTCATTATCTAGTTTAATTACCTCCTTTCTCACTCCTTTCCTCCTCCTCCTTGCTCTATATCAGAGTCTAGAAACGCAGGACAAATCTCTCCAGGCCTGGAAAACCTGTGTGCGTGTGTGTGTATTTCAGAGCAGCAGTGATTGACAGCTGACATTAAGTTGTTTAGCAGTAAAATGTCAAAGTCTGAATATTCCTGTCGCTGTGTTTGACCCTGTCTGTCCGCCGTAGGAGGAGGAGCAGAGTCAAAGCTGAATATCTCAGATCTTAAACTCGGGATGTTGAACCAATTCAAGGTTTTGTTCTGAATGTGAATATAGACTTTGTACAGCTCTGTCTTTAAGGCATCAGAGTCATTAAAACACTTAAATCAGGTAAATTACCTGAGGGGGGGGTTCAGTGTTCAGCAGGTTCTGAAAATAAACAGTCAGGTGTGTGAAGCCAGATGTGCAAAGCATACTTTAATAATGTTTAGTTTCAAACCGTGTAGAACAGAAAACAATCAGAGACATTTCTTTGATCACTCAGATGTCATGTTAGTCTTCTTGGTTACTTCTGTCGGGGGTAAATTATATTTTTTAATTTTTAATTTCAACACAGAGATACTCCCTTTTAATACGTCTGCTAACATCATAACTGCACCATACCCACCGAATGAGTTAATGCCCCCCAAACACAGGTCAAGCATTTGGTGCTGAAAATTTATACAACAAACAGTTGAATTATACATATTTTTAATATTTTTAGTCTGCATCTTTTCAAAATAAAAGGTCATAAAAAGAGTGTTATAATCTGCAGACACAGTTTCCTGAGCGTTATATAAGCGATTTCTTTCAGTTACACAGATCTTGTAGCTGCAGCTATTTGGGATTTTATTTTATCAGAGGTTGTTGAGATGAGCAGCAGCAGGTTCTTATAGAAAAGAGTTATATATTTATAAGTTTTTTGAACATATCTAAAACATTTGGACGGTTTGAACAGTGAATGTTAAATCCACTCAGAAATGCTTCATCGTGGCTGTTAAACCTTTTTTATTCTGTTCTGAAATTTCAAGTGACTTTATTTAAAATCTTTAAACAGCTGGGCCACATCAACAATTAATTTTATCTCCTTGACCTGAGGTTGTGTGTCTGTGTGTGAGTGCATGTGGTAACAGATGTTCTTCAACCTGTGATGCCATCTGACACATACACACACACCGACACACACACACACACACACACACACACACACACACATACACACACACCATGACTTTTCATCAAGAATACAAAATCACACATTTTGTCTCTAGCCTATAAAAAGGCAATCAGAGTGTGTGTGTGTTTGTGTTATAATAGCTGTTAATTAGCTCCATGTTCAAACCAGCCACGGATGCTAATTAGCAGAAAACCTGTACAGCATTTGGTGTTAATTAGAGTGACAGGCCCAAGCACATCTGACCACACATACACACAGCTGTCAGATTTTCTACTTTGTCTTCTAATGCTTTGTTGGATTTAGCACGCAATTCTAACACTTAAATTTTATTGAAGCCGGTTTTTCTACTGGCGGCTTCTAACAATCCTGGACCTGGTTTTCAGTTTCAGCTCTCATGTCCTTTCTGCCGAGGTCAAAACTAAATTTCACAAAACTCTCCAGTGAAATACTGAGGCAGTGTTGGTAGGGCAGTCATCTACGAACCACAAAGCTGGTGGTTTGAACAGACAGAGACAGAGCTGCCTGTCCAGAGGAGTTCCCCCAGGGGATCAAAAAGGATCAGTTATTATTAATATCATTAATAATTAACAACTGTAGGCAGCATAACAGAAGCCGAAGTGAAGGTCCTAGGTTGTTGAGTGTGTGGTTCAGAAACAGCAGAACACAAAGTGAGGAGCTGAAGATATGTAAACACAAAACACAAAGAACATACAAAGAGAACACGCAGATAACATGACACCTTCTCTGGTCTCCAATTACAGCAGAGTTCAGAGGTGAAGACGGATTCATCATGCTAATCATGAGCGATGATACTGTGTGTGAGTGTCGTATGAATTAAACATGCAGCTCAGCCGGCTGTGAATGCACACAGGAGTAATGGAGCAGGACAGGCTGAGGGGTTTTAAGCTTTTTAAGTTTTAGCTCCCGATTCATTATCAGAGATGTTGGGCTTCAGCATCTTAAAGAGCATTTACCCTCTCCGTGTGTGTGTGTGTGTGTGTCTCCTTGTCGGCTGCTGCAGTTGAAGGTGAACATGATGCTCGTTGCTGTTCTGGAGCTTTGGCAAACTTACATTGTTTTCCCAGGCAGATTTAAAGTTATTGTGAGTGAACAACACCCACAATCGAGTTTCTTCTGCATGTAGTGAAAACGTCCTTACGTATCGGTAAAAGTTATTTCTTTGTTCATGAGCTGCTAATTCGTCCTCTGATTCCTATAACATTCACCCAAGCTGCTCAGTGTCCAGCAGGTCAGACTGTGGAGAACATGGGTTCTGTCAGCTTTTAGCTCCACCTTCAGCAGCAATGACACATTCAACTGTTTCCCTCTGGGATTGAAAAGGTCTTGAAATGTGATACAGACGGATCATTACATGTTTCTATCGAGCTTCAGCTGCTGGACAGATGCCTTGGATTGGAAAAATAGAATAAACTGGTACAGAGAGTAGATTATGGTCCAATCAGAGACTGGAACGTGTCCAGGTGCTGTGATATGAGGCGTTGCTGACTAAAAGATGCTGCACTAACTTTTGCATGACTGTAAATTAGATGAAACAATTAAAAACACAAGAAGTGAACAATGAACTATCAAACACTCAACGTGAGCTGGTTTGATGGGTTGGACATGCTGCAGTTAGGACCTAGAACCATCCCTTCAGAAGAGCATCTGTAGAAGCAGACATTGTGAGTGGACCCGCTTGAAAGACAGCAGCTGCTTTAAAGTAAAGATAAAGCTGGGACAGAGCGAGCGGTGTAAATGACTCACATCAGATTAACAGGCAGAGCTGCCAATAGCACGTAAATCACACACACTCTCTCTGTGGCAGTACATTACCGTCAGTGTAATTCCTCCTCACTCTCCGACTACATTTTCTACCTCATAGAGCATATTAACTCCAGCACAGTGTGTGTCAGGGTGTGTGTACAGGTTTAGTGTGTGTCTCACTTCTATTCATGCCGGAGATAAATTCACAGTGCGTCCTAATTTCCTGCTCGTAAATATGAGCAATAATAGTGTGTGTGTCTGTGTGTGTGTGTGTGTCTGTGTGTGTGTGTGTGTGTGTGTGTGTGTCAGGTCTTCTCTGCTTATCACATAACAAATTGAAAACTTAATCTGTTCTGCACATAGATTTACAACCTCAATTGCTGACTTTCATTCAGAGGAAATAGATGGAAGGAGGAGACAAAGGAGGGAGGAAACAAAGGGAGGAGAGGAGAGGAGAGGAGGTGAAGCGGACGTAGAAATGAGAGGAGCAGTGTAGATAGGTTGAGTGTGTGTCGCTGTGTGAAGATAAGGTGAGGATCAGGTGAGACTTCTGCTGATACCTGGCAGTTACCACGGCGATAAGACAGCAGCTGATCGGAGGTCAGAGGTCACACTGATAGACTGAGGTTATCTTCACACAAACACTCACCAGCAACAGCTGATCCACTCATGGAGAACTGCTCCTACTACAGATACTAGGATCAGATGTGTCTGTGCTGCTCTGGTGGCCTGGTTTAGTCCAGACATTCATCCCAAACACAACATGTTGAGTCTCCAGCTCTGATTTAAAACACCTCACATGGAAGTGAAACTGAAACTGAGCTTGAGCTGGTGCAGCTTCTGGGGCTCACCTGGACATATCACGTGGACCTGACCTTGTGTTGTAGTAAAACCTTCGTTCCGTAGAGTTTGTAGCAGATGTACTGAGTCACTCTTCTGTGGTGGTGTTCTCTGGAAACTATTTGTTTGCAGAGCATCTGTTAAAAAAGACTGTGTGTGTGTGTGTGTGTGTGTGTGTGTGTGTTGGTGTCAGCACTTTGTCCTTCTGCAGGCACATTAGAGACAAGCAGCAAAGAATGCTGGGTAATCAATACTGCAGAGACCCTCAGAGACCAGAAATAATGCCTGAGAGGGAGTTCTGACTTTTTTTGTCCTTTTGTGTGTGTTTACAACTCGTTACCATGGAAACCACTTTGATACTGCAGATGTAGCATAGCTTTAGACAGACTCTTGTCCACCCCCACCCCTGCAGCTGGTGTCACAGTGGCTGTGAAGGTTTCCTGATGGGGGTGTCATAGAAACAGAACCATAAACAACAGCAGAGATCACACGTTCTGCACTTTGATGAACGTATCCAGGCACAAATGACACAGATTTTGTGCTGAGGCTTGAGATCTAATGTCTGGATGAGGCAGCGCTTCCTGTTCTTTGTCTTCTCTCGTGCATCCTCCTTCTCTCCTGGGAGACGATGACAGGAGCGAGCGAGAGACTGTTCAGGGTTACGGCTGACAGAATGACAGAGAGACGATGTGTCCTCTGTATTTACCCGGTGTAAGACACGTTAACATGCAGCCAGGGCGTGTGTGTAAATGTTTGTTCAGGTTCTGAGACTTCGGTGGAATCACAGCTTCTTGTTCCTTTGATAAAATATCACACAGAGTTGTGGTGTAGTTGCTGGTGTTATTCTAAAAATGACATAACGTACAGAACATCTATGACATTTTAGGAGAGTAGAGAGTTGTATCATCTGCATATTCACGAATATCCATGGTATGTAAGGAACAGTTTTAGTTTCTTTATGTAACCTGTCGCTTCTAATGCCAGCACTATAAGTACTGCTACTACTATTACTGTATCACATTATTCAAGTGGGACTTTGCATGCAGCTCTTACTGGTCGATGATGGTGCGATTTCCCCTCAGAGACAAATAACAGTGTTTATAATTGAATTTACCTGAATATAATCTATACACAATGAATGTAAGTTTATGCCTAATTTATATGTAGGAATCATTTGTTTCCTCTGCGTCTTTGTGCAGATTCTTCTTGAAGTTCTTCCTGAAGTGTAACCAGAACTGTCTGAAAAATGCAGGGAACCCACGAGACATGAGAAGATTCCAGGTAAGACACACACCGAGAGATGAATTCATTTCCCTAAAGGGCAGGACATGGCTTTGGACGACCTGCTGTACCCACAGCGCACTGCAACAGGGCGGCCCGAGGCTTATTGCTTTGCAGATATAATATGAGAGGTCAGCGGGAAACTGTCTGTCTCTCTGTCCCATTTATAACCCTGCCCTGCTGCATCTTTAATAAACAAATCAGCCTCGTCCATCTGTATAACTTACATTTGTATTTCTGTTTAATTAGATCAAACATCTTTTAAACTCACACAGAGCAAAGAGAACTCCACGCTGACCTTAGAGGTACCATGCTCCTTCACAAGAAACCTTTCCTCACATATGGCTGATTTTCACATTATTCACTCAACACAGTATCTGTGACTAAGGAAGGAGTCAGTACATAACTATACACTGATAATCAGGAGGATCATAATACATACACGAGTGAGAGAAAGAGTTCAACTTGAACATGAACGCGCTGAACACAAGTCTTTGTGGTTTTATAATAATTTGGTCACTTCTAATCACACAAAACATGACTTCTCTGTGTGGACGTGTCTCAATGAGGCACAGATCAATTTTTGTTTCATTCATCAGCCGCTCAACAACTAGAAACAACCGTCAGCTAATCAGTCTGTGATTGATCCTCTAATTATTAATCAGCCATGTCATCCCATTTTACTGTACAACACCAGGAGAGGGGAAAATCAAGAACAATGAAAAAATCTAATGAATACCTGACTTTATCGATCCACATGAAATAGTTAGACAGAGCGACCGTGTCGGGGCTGCTACGGGGTCCAAGGACTCCTCAGGTCAGGACAGGAATCAAACCATTGACCCTGGGGTTCAAGGGCGGCCGCTGTCCCCAGTGAGCTGAAACTGAAAAGAAGAGAAACACAGTGATTCAAACGCACAATACAATAAACGACAAAGGACAGAGGGTGAGGTATCATGATTGCTACGCTCCAGCTTCAAGCTCGCGCAGCAGATTTGTCGGCTGAATGTAAAGAAACTTATTTTTGAATTTGCGTGAGGGAATGAGTCTGTTGCAGTCAGTCAGTGAGGAGCCAGTGATGACTGACACCCACAGGTATGCTGCTACTGAGGCTTAAAGGAGAGGACATGTTGTTAGAGGGAATCCCCCCCTCCGTCTCGTCCACAGTTTCCATGTGTCTCTCTCTCCACGCTGTGCTGGCCGAGCTGACAGGATGTTAAGTCCAGTTAAACCGGCTGGGGGGAGGGGGAGGGAGACAGGGTGAGCAGGCTACAGAGAGCAATGGGGAGAGATCATTTAAGTTGGACAGGTGAAGTCAGGTGAAGCCTCGGGACTCGTTGTGGTTGTCGTGGGGACAGCAGTGTGAAGGCTGTGCTGGTGAGTCACCTTAGCGACAGAGAGGACACCTCTACTCGATCTCTGTCTGACCTTCTGCTTCATCACCATGGATCAATGGCAACAACCTCGCGGCGGCAACCAGCCGGAGATGATGAATGATGACAGCTGAGTGGCTGTCAGAGTCAGACAGGATGTGATGTCACACAGTGGCCGCAACACAGCATGTGTAAAATGTAGGATTACCCCCCAAAGTAAAAAGATTTATATATAAATAGATTTTAAAAAGTATGATAATAATAACTTTGGTTCTTTTAATGTATTTTCTTATTAGGTTTGTTATAAATATGAATTTTTGCTCTCTACAAAAAAGAAAAATTAAAGAATGAAGTAAAATGTTGCATTTTGGCATTTCATAGTTAAAATATTCGAAATATTCTTTAAGACATTTTAAAATGCACGAATTAAATTGGCTTCTGACTTATTCTGCTCTCGTGCTGAAAATAACCAGGACAAAATATGACGTTTCCAGCTGCTGTGTAGGAACAATATTTGTGTTTCTGATCATCTTCTCACTTTTAACGGTTTTACACATTATTCCTCTCAGACGTTACAGAAATGTACAGTTAAATCACTTCTTCTTCAGACTTTGAGAACTCATTTTAAGTTTTGGCCACGCCCCCCGCCCACCACCTCTTCAGATGTGGAAGACATTTGTCTTCGAGGAGACGAAACAGAGACTATTGTTCTCGTCTTCTGCAGCTTGTACAGTAAATGGATGTTTCTGTGTTTCTAGGTGGTGGTGTCGACAACAGTGAACGTAGACGGTCATGTTCTCGCCGTTTCTGACAACATGTTTGTTCACAACAACTCTAAACATGGACGCCGGGCCCGCAGACTGGATCCATCTGAAGGTATGAAGTTACCAGTTCACATTTCCCCAGTAGTGGTAATAAAAGACGCCACTGCAGGACATTTGATAGAAGAAATCAATTAACTCCGTGTGAAACGTCGAAGACGTGAAGGATGACTCACAGATTATCAGACCATGCTGCGTGTGTTTCTGTGGAGTCGTTCGTGGTCCAGCACTGGATGTTGACACATACTGGAACTAACAGGATTTCGACTTTCACTCTTATTTCAAGGTCAGCACGGCTGACACAGTTGCTGGCTGATGCCAAAAATGTACATGTGAACTAAAAGTAAAAATGACGTAAAGCTATAGAATAAAAATGTTGGTGTACAACATATAAACCAGGGAACCTGAACAGCCAGAGCGAGGAGTGTAATTTGGTCTTTGACGAGAAATCACCCCAGTGGCTTGTGGGTAGGAAGACCAGACTCCTACATCCCCAGAGAGGACAGTGTGTGTGTGAGTGTGTCTTTTTGTGGGCCATTCAACCTCTTTAATTGCCCTTCTAATTAAAGACAGTAACCATAGATACCACCCCTCCCAATCAGAGTGCAGTCGAGTCCCGTGGGTTTGAACCCTCTTCCTCATTTTGCTGTTTTTCCTGCTACTTCTCATGTTTCTGTTTTTCACATTTACCACTACACATTAAAGTCTTCGCTCGGCTTCGCCTCTGTCGGTCAGAAACACTGAGGGGGGCTCACAGACACACATAAAGGCACACACACAAACACAAACAGACACACACACACACATACAGGCACACACACAGACACACACACACACACACAGGCACACACACGCACCTGCCCGATAACACCAACCTCATCAACACAGTGGAACTATGATCACAGTTTCACTCCTCTCCTCAGGTTTTGTGTTTGTTTTGCTGAGTAACAAAAAGTTGTTAGATAGAACACATTAATAGGGTCAAACAGAAAAGAGATGAGGTGCTGTGATGCCATCGTATGTCGTCAGTAAAGAGATTAACTCCTGCTCTGCACACACACACACACACAACACACATGGACACACACACAGAATGTGATTTAATTGGGTCGTGACTTTTATCCGGTTTAGCTTAGTTCATCACACACACACAGCCAGTAATGACTACTTCTCTCTCTTCTTGTGAGTGCGGCTGCAGATTAATTATAAAGTGAAATGATGGCACTGTGTGTGTGTGTGTGTGTGTGTGTGTGTCTCTGTGTGTGTGTGTGTGTGTCTGCGTGTGTGTGTGCGTGTGTGTGTGTGTGTGCCTGCGTGTGTCAAAGTGTGTGTGTGTCTCTGTCTGTGTGTGTGTCTCTGTGTGTGTGTGTTGTATGAATGCCTTTTACTTTATTATTCCAGCGTTGTGAGGACATTTATGTTGGGTCACCTTCAGACCTGGTCTTCGGGTTCAGGGTAGAATCTGGTTTAGCTTAGGGTTAGTGAAACAGGACTCTGGTCTGTACTCTGGTGATGTACCAGTAATGTAGACCAACAAGTCAAATCCTGCTTCATTTCTTCTGCGGTAGATTTAGTGCATCCACAGCAATAACGCACAATCTGTCCCTGTGTCTCTGGTCCAGCAGCCACTCCGTGTATTAAAGCCATCAGTCCGAGCGAGGGCTGGACGACGGGGGGAGCCACTGTCATCCTGATAGGAGACAACTTCTTTGACGGTCTGCAGGTCGTCTTCGGCACCATGCTGGTGTGGAGCGAGGTAACGCGCCTCAGCAATCAGCAGCAGCACGAGCGTTTTACACAGGTTACTCTAGGTTTGACCTTATCTCCCCTCCAGCTCATCACCCCCCACGCCATCCGGGTCCAGACTCCTCCTCGACACATCCCAGGGGTCGTCGAGGTCACGCTGTCGTACAAGTCCAAACAGTTCTGTAAAGGAGCGCCAGGACGGTTCGTCTACACAGGTAATGCAACGTCTAAACCCCCCACCCCCACCCCCGTCGTTACGGAACACGCACAAACAGGCGATGAAAACACAACGCACACACGTTAAATGAGCTAAATTTATTGTTCTCAGAAGAATTGGAGGTCCCAGCACGGAGTCGTAACCAGTGTTTCTGACGGAGGTTCCTAAAGTCGCAGCTCTAGTCTCAGTCCTGCCTCCATCATTGTCACTGGGGCGACAGACCACGCAGGGCCTCAGCCCGCCGTGACCCTTTCTAACACACAAAGAGCTTAGATGCTGTCTTTGTGGCGCAGACCTGAGTGTGCACCCCACCACCACCACCCCAGTGAATAAACCATTCAGAATTAGTAGCAGAGCTAATGAACCATTAACCATCAGACCGGTCACAGACAAACCTGTCAGACCTATGTGAGTGTGGCGTCTTCTCCTGTGGGTCTGGATGTCCTGCTAACACAATCACACCTGACAGCTGTCGTTAATAACACGCTGTCTTTATGAAACCATTTTTCTCTATTTGCTGCTCAGAGTCAGACATTACATCCACCCCACCCCCATTCTCCAGTGTCTCCCTGAACTTTGTCTGAACATCAAACCTTCAGCTCTGCACCTCCACCGCCGTAAAGAGTGGAGTAAGAAGAAGTAAAACAGGAGGAGCTGCTTTGTTAACAGTGTGTTCCTCTGTCAGACAGCTGCACAGTAAGAGAAGAAGTGATCACTGTGACCTACAGCACTGGTAAATGATCAGTGATTTAATGCTCCTGCAGCATGAGTCACTCTGACAACGTGTATGACTGTTCCTGGATTCAAACTGTATGAAGTGTCTGGATTTGTTTACATACCGTAGTGTGTAAGGTCTTAAACCTTTAACACTGTAAAGAACCTTGAGACCACCTTTGTTATGATCTACACAAATAAAGATGAATTGAATTTAATCACATTGAAAGTCGAGCATGAATTGCTCCAACGCCTCCTGCGTAACCCGACTTCAGGATTTAATTTCCACACCTAACACACACCTGTAAGCGTGTCAGTTCAGCTGTCAGTGGTTCTCTGTGAGGTTTAGTGAAATCTGTGGAGAGCGGCCTCGACTGGAACAGTCATTAACTTCACCTTGTATCTGTGTAAAACAAACTGCAGCAATAAAACATTTGATTCATGAAGATTCTCAGCGTCAGTTCAGCGTCGCCTGATTCTAGAGCCCCCACAGCCTCAGCTCAGCACAGCCTCAGCTCAGCTTCTAATTATTGTTAAGTTGATTCATGAAGCTTTTAAACTAAGATTAGCACAGTTCAGTAATGATGACGCTGATCTCTCCTCACAGCATCAACAGGAGGGAGCTCTATGATCAGATCAATACACGCAGAGCACATCTTTATCAGCAGCGTGTCAGTGAACAGCATGCTGGGAGCTTTGCTCTCGTGACATCTAGAGTCAGACATTATTGATTAGCTTGTCGCACAGTTTGTTTCGTCACAGACAGTTAACCAGTCTGTACGAACACTGGAATAACTTGCAGTAGAACACACACGCTCACACACTCAATCCAACTTTATTTAGAAAGCACCAGCGCAGTGAATGCAATAAAATAGCATAACAATAAAGTCAGCAACGTTAGAAAAAACAACACGCAACAGTATAAAATCAACTAAAAAAGAAAAAAAAGTCCAGCGTCTCATAAGGTGACACAGAGATTTAAAACAATACGGGGGGATTAGAAATGTGCTAAGTAAGTGGTGAACAAGCAAACAAAGGGGTGACAGGAGGAGAAGAGCAGGTAACAGAGATCATAACACCAAGGAGCAGCAGACGAAGCAGTGACAGGTTGGTAGGACCAGCAACCACAGCTCCAGACACTTCCTAAAATACAGTTTGAATCCTGAACATCCAAGAACCTCACATTCAGAGACACAGAGTGAGCAGCAGACTGGTTGTCCTGGTAGTCTAGCTAGACTGAAGAACAGCAGGAGTGGACGCACTCACTACCTAATAACCAGCAGACAGGAAACGACACGTGCTAGGTTAGAAGATTTAAAAATAAAAGTGCACCAAACCAAACTTCAGCTACATTATAAGTGACAGATAGCAGAAAATATTATTATTCTCCTTATTTATTCTCTGTGTTTGTGGATATTTTCAGAAGATGAGAAACTTGAGAAGCCAGAGAAGCAGCTAAAGATTGAGCTTTTAAAGGTACATTCAAAGACATAGTGAAGATAAATGCAGGTTTGATCCTTAAAGAATCTTTACAAACAGCACAAGGTCACACAGTGAGAAACACGGTGACACACATTCACACAGCAGGCTGCAGATAACACAGACATCTGCAGAGCTAACACTGTCTCATAACTGCAGCTTGTTACGCTCTGCGAGCCTTCAAGGACTGAACACACACACTCTCTGTTTGTGATGTATAGTAGAGTCGCACTAAAGCTTGTTAAACGCCACCGAACCAAGACGGGATTATGATTCATGCGCTTCATGCGCGCACACGCTCGCGTGCTGTTCGCTGTGCTCGGCTGCGCTCACTGACGCTCTGATTTATCACCTCCTCACAGTTTAAAGTGTAAACCACGTTAGAGGAGAGGGAGGAGAACAGGAAGTTTGACAGTGTCTGGTACAAGGTTCAGGCCTCAGGTGTTAAACATTTGATCATCTCTCAAATATTCATTATGTTGTTAATAAACAAACAGTCTCAACCGAATCTGAAACCTAAAGTGAAACCAGCTTTTTCTAGGATGTTCATCAACTCCAGTCGAATGAAATGCGTCTTTTCACTACATCACGTTATTAGAGTCACTCTACATGCAGCTAAAAATATGATCTAAGGCAGAATAACTACTCGCTTTAGTCCGACACACTGAACGGCAGCATGTGATAAAGACGTATCTTCACGTGAAACGTCAGCGAGAAGCCAAAGAGAACAGAACCTGATTTTACAGCTTTGACTGAATGAACCTTCTTCTCCTTCTCCTCAGCGTTAAATGAGCCCACCATAGATTACGGCTTCCAGAGGTTACAGAAGGTCATTCCTCGTCACCCTGGAGACCCAGAGAGACTGCCCAAGGTATGACACACACACACACACACACACACGCTAAAACAATGGTTTATACAAACACGGACAGAGAGTAAGTGATTTTTCTGGTTGGCTGCTCAGGGGCTTGATAATCATCAGCTGTTTAACTTGCCGACACAGACTGAACCTTCATCTTTAACAAAACACACACACGCCTCTCTGACTTTATATCGTACACAGCAGCCTCCATCAAACCTTTTCTCCACATGAAATTCTTCATAAACATTCTGAAGCTTCTAATAATTATTTTACACCATCATTTAAAATGCAGATAAAAATACACAACAGCATCTTTCTGTCACACCTGCAGGTTTTTCATCTCGTTATCCACAATAAATGATTTTAAGAAGCCATCACCTGTGTTGTGTTGGTTCCACTGGAGCAAAACTCTGCAGCCGTTTGAGAGTCAGAAATGTTCGGAGCCACACTCTGTCACAACACAACAAGCAGCATGTGCCTCTGATGTAAAGTGACATGTTGTTAGCTCCAGAACAAAAACCACATCTTCAATTATTCATCTGTGATGGTTTTATTCAATTACCTGCGCTGTGTTGTGCTCGAGCTGCAGCAGAGCGACTGTCGACCACAGTAGTCCGGAATGAGTCCGAGTCTGCACAAAGTCTCGTTTAGACGAGACTTTGTGCAGGTTGTGAGTTAACTTCTTCGAGTAAGTGGACCTTGATTTGAGATTGTTTGGTCGGTGTCAGTGCAGCAGGTTCTGACTCAACACTTATTGTTAATGTGGCACATAGACTTTTTATAATTCACGAGGCCTAACACCACAGATAAAGATCTGACCCCGATTCAAACGTGCTGACATGAAGGTCCACACAGCTGCACAGAGACATGGACAGAAATCATCAGGAGGAAAAACACCAACAAGAGGTGATTGAAGAAAAGGTGTGTGTGTGTGTGTGTGTGTGTGGATAAAGCCTGTTGGCAAACAGGGGGGTTCAAACAGTCAAATCAGGTAATCAGCGAGTGCAGCCATGTGGCAAGAAAGGAGATTGGTGTGCACACACACAAACACACACGATTATCACGACTCTTTATCAGATTTATTAAAAAATAACTTCTTTTTCTGTTTCACTCTCAATGTCTTTTCCACTTTCTCAGCCCCAGTGATAAAGTCAGGAACCAGGTTCCTCTCGGGCAGCCTGGTCGGCGTAGATTTCTAGTCTGTCCAGTTGGGTCCAGTTTTGTTGACCATGAGTTTAAGAATCATCGTAATGACATAAAAACACTTAACCTTGCAGCAGGAACGTGACCCTGCAGCACCAGGTGGGGGTGGGGAGGGGGGGTGACTGGACCTGGACTCATCCTTGATTCTGATGTAATTATTCCTGCTGATCTGAACCATCAGCCTGTGTGTGAGGAGGGGGGGGGTAATTGGCTTTCTCCTCAGTGATGACATGCAGCTGTATCGCCATGGTAACCTCGTTAATGTGTGCTGGGGGGTGGAGAGGTGCTTGTCTTCTCACAGTGAAACACTTGTAATAATAAGGCTTTCATTTGTCACTATAAACAGCGTGTGAGTGAATAAATGTCGGCTCACGCTGAGACGCACTTGAACGTTGCTCCGCATAAACGAGCCGATTAAAGACGACTGCTCAGCGCGTGTCTGATCAGATTAGACGGCAGTGACTCACCTCTCACACCTCGTACACCTCAGTGTGTTAGAGGCTGTGTGGCTTTCATTCGCAAAGAGACTAAACAGAAAGAAAGATGATGGATGGATGGAGAAAAGAGAAGAGGACAGTGGGTGGAGGATCGAGGGGGAGGCGTTAAATGAGAACAGTCCTGAAGAAGTTTGTTATAAAAAGGAGCCAATTAACGAGAGAGAGAGAGGCAGAGGGAGAGAGGGGGAGAGAGAGAGGGGGGGGGGGGAGAGAGGGGGGGGGGTGTGTGTGAGAGAGAGAGAGAGAGAGAGAGAGAGAGAGAGAGGGAGAGAGAGAGAGAGAGAGGGAGAGAGAGAGAGGGAGGGTGTTTAGAGTGTTTAATTAAGATAAAGACTAAAAGAAGCATCGTCCTGCCGCCGCCTGATTATACACACAGACACACACACACTCAATTTGTTTTAACTGCTCATTGAAGTGAAGTGGTTCAGTATTAAACAGGCTCAGTGTGTGTTTGTGTGTCACAGTATGTGTTCTCTGTGAGGTGTAACTGAGCTCTGATTAGAACAAACACTGTTTAATACAGTCAGGTTAACACACACACACACACACACAGAGTTTCAGAGTCAAATTAAAAAGTGATTCAGTAAAGAAAAGCCGACGTTCAGCAGCAGAGCAGCTGGAGACACATTTTTACACACCATGTGATTCTGTGTGGAAAAAGTAAGTCAGGGCGTAGTTGCTGTGTCGGACATAGTTTAGAGGTTACAGATTAGAACCAGCCCATTTTATCCAGTTCTTTATGACCACAGCTACAGTGTTGTGCTCCTCTAGGAGGTGCTGCTGAAGCGGGCAGCTGACCTGGTGGAGGCGCTCTACGGGATGCCGCACAACAACCAGGTGAGTCCACACAAAACACACATTTTCCATGAAGCTCAACAAGCAGGATAAAGCTCCTCCTGCAGGTGGGGGGGGGTCTTCGACACGCTTCTCACCCCCCAGTTAATCAGCCCAAAGAAACACACAGGTCAGAATGAAAGTGTAACCTTGAAAAGAGAACACAGGTGGTAAACAAATGTAAATGCAGCTGTAGTGTCTGTGTGTGTCTGTGTTCATGTTCATGTATGTGAAACATCAGAAGCATGAATTTCATCATTCAGAGCAAACGCACATCACATGAGACATGTGAGACAATAAGACCACAATAAAAATTCACAGAATAAGACTTAAAAAATAACCAAGATAAAAAAAATTCAGGTAATTAGAGAAGAAGTGAGATTAAAAGAGTGTGTATCCATGTTTCTGGGACCTGATAATTAGAATAAATAAAAGTAGAACAAACATAAAATGACATGGTTAGTTTCTTACACGTGATTGTATGAGACTGAACATTTACGTTGTCTGTGTGCAGGAAATTAT
>JAUMHF010000011.1:15327025-15341962 GCA_032359275.1 Microctenopoma steveboyesi | reverse complement strand
CAGACTCTTTATTGTCTACAGACTCCACATAGTCTACAGACTTTTGAAAGTCTGCAGACTCTTTTGTAGTGTGAGGCCTGTCAGTGAAAACAGAAGATGGATCCATTCGAGAGCAGCTGTTCTGTCAATCAGGAGCAGGCACACAGAGCAACACTTAAAAAACAGACAAAACAATCAAAGAGCACCTATATAATAAAATATAAATACTGTTCACAGTGACCGCTCACAGTACAAGGTAACATGCAGTCAGACAGGTTGGGGTGGTGGGGTGGGGTGGGGATCAAGGAGAAGCTACGATGCTGTCAGAATAAAAGAGGCTCTCCTCCTTTCTGTCCTACATCCTGGACAGCACAGTCTGCGTCCCAATGGAAGCCACTCAAACACAGGATGTATGAGAAGTGAAGGGTCTTTGAGGATCCTGTAAGCAGTCTGTTGTTGTCTAACGAGATGACCAATCACGTTAGAGCAGATGTTTGTAACATGTTAAGGCGTGTCTGGTTTTGCAGACTTAAACCAGCAGATAAATGAGATGGTGAGAACCCTCTCGATGAAGGTGTGGTAGAAAATGTTCTCCAAATGAACTCAGTTCCCTAAAAAGCTTTGTGTCCTTCTGGTTTCACCAGATCCTCTTCAGGAAACAACAGATTTATCAGAGGCTGCAGCGTTTTACTGTCTGCTGCAGATTCACAATGTTGTTCTCTTAGAGAGCAGGTTCCTGTCAGAGCTGCAGGTCTCCAGAGACCAGAAGAGTCCAGCAGAGACCTGCTCGCTCGGCCTCACAGACACACACTCACACGGATCCTTCTCTTCTGTTTTTAGAAACACTCTTTGTCAGGATGTGTCCTTTTAGAAAAACACCCCCCCACCACCACCCAACGTCCTTCCGATAGGGGAGTGTATTGGTGTGTGATGGGTGACATAGTAACCCATCTGGCTGGACCAGGCCAGGACTGGATGCAGCAGACCTACAGGTCTGACTGAACAGAAAACAAACTGTCAGAACAGACTCTGCTAATCACAGAACTCCTCGCATCCCATATACACCATGAGGCATATGGTTTTATTGATGAAATAAAGGACAAAATTATCAGATATTTCATTTAATCAATAATTTTTTATTGCTGCTGTAATCGCTGCATTACTTTTGTCTTCTCTCTGCAGCCATGTCCGGCCTTGTCGTTCCTCCGATGTAGAAACTCCTCCTCGTTCCCTCTCAACCACAAGCACCGATCACCTCAGAAGAGGGGAGCAGATGACCAGTCTGGACAAAGTTCTGATCTGTCACAGTGAAAACTAAACTGTTGTCTCTGACTGGATGGAGCCTCTAAAGAACATTTAAGGACTTTTTGTACAGCAGATTTTTCCAGGTGCTTTCAGCTCTACAATAATTCATGGTGTGCTTCTTATGTTTGGAGTGTGGGGTCTGTTGGTGTAAAAATGGTCACACACCTGCCACGTAACAGTTCTTTTACCCGTGACTTCTGGCTGACCTCTGGTAGACCTGAAGGCACCAAAACAAAACATTTGAAAAAAATAACGGAGAAAAACTTCTGACTGGTCTCTGTGGTCACATCCGTCGTGTCTATGAGACAAACACCTGCTCATCAGCATCACAGCAGATTTTTCCTATGGTTCTGCAAAGAAATGGCCCAACATCATCCCATGACTCTGTGTCAACATTTAGTATACCCTCAAAGTAAAACCCGACAGTTTGTCTTTGGACAAACACACAATCACTGACAGAAGAAACTGTAGCTCGTTTGACCAACACAGTCAAATGACCAAAGGAAAGGTTGGCGTGAATACGCCCTGACGTACCGAGGCAGGTGTCACATTACAATAACCTCAGTTCCTGGTTGGACAGTCTGGGAGTTGGTGACTGCAGGTGTCGTTAAACCAGGAAAGCTATGTGTTGATTGTTTTTTCTGCTGATTTTTAATTTCTTGTTGAACCACGAAAGGTTGATGTTTGTGACCTGGAGTCCAGACCAGATGTGAATCAGGACAGTTTGGGGCCTTTAATCATTTTTTAAACTCAGTACAACCATCAGTTGAATGAAAGAATAAAAAAGGAAGAATAATGAATGAAAATTATCTTTATCTCTGCACCCCCCCCCCCCCCCCCCCACTTTGTTTATCCCCGCCCCCACCTCTGTGTTTTTTTAACTTTTTTTCTTGTTATGCTTGCACTGTAAAAACAAATCCTGCATCCTGATAGGCTACTGTGACTGTCCGTCTTCTTGTTCAGAATCTTAGCCCCCCCTCCTACAAACCTCTCCCCCAGTGTTATCTCTGTGGGTTTTGTGATTTTTTTTTGCCAAACTTGTAGCTGAATATTTATACGTCACTGTGGTTGCACCCCCCACCCCCACCCCCCGCCGCTCGTCACTGAGCTCACTGAGGGAAACTGTTTTTGTAAGATACAGATTATAAATAGCGTATTTATATCTCCGATTGTCTCGAGTCATGTTGTCTTCATGCGGGTTTAGACGTGTGTGTTTATGTGGTGGTGCCACACTGAAAAACGAACCATTGTTTGGTATGAGAAAGGAAAGTTGAACATTGACGTCTTCACACATTTAAAGCTGTGTCCAACCAGCTGCACTTTTTGATTTCAGTTGTAAATATTGTTTAATGACTGTTTGCTGTACTGAAATGATTTTTCCTCACAGAGAATAAAGTCAGATGATCGCTCTGACAGACTCGGATTCTTTCTTTCAAACTGTGTGCTAACAAACATTTAGCAGACTTCCTGCTAGTTCCAACTGTTTTCAGCAAGAAATAAAATAAAATGTCATCAGCGAGAGCAGAACTAATTTTATGTCAAACCGACACATCTGTGTGTCTTTTTTATAAAAGTGAATCATGAATATAAATAAAAGTCAGAGTACAGATCTGAAAACTGGACCAAGCTCATTTCTCCTGGTCTTTGTGGAAGACACAGAGACACAGACACAAATGAACACAGACGGACACAGTAAAAACAAACTTGTGCAGCAGGTACCTGGATAAGTGTAACCAGATTACAGGTGTAATAAGATTACAGGTGTAGCACACTGTGGGAAGGTCTGGTTTGCTGTCTAACACCTCGGGTGTCAGATTATCACACTTTAACATTAGGTTGTGTGTTTTCTGCAGGACACGACTTGGTCAGAGACACGTTAACATTCAGCTGGAATTTGTTTTCTTTTCTCCACACCAACTTTTTCTAGTTAACGTCTCTTATCATTTGTGTTTTCTATCTTTTCTTTCTGTCGCCCCGTATGAAAGTGATGATTAAAATGTGTTTTTCTGCTGAGAACAGAAAACAGAGCGAAAAGCATTAAGAAACTTTTATTAAATGGCTCTCAGCAGACACAAAAGCACAAACAGGATTTGATTAAGATAAATCACTGATAACCTCAAACCTCATTATTACACAGACTTTTATTTATTTCTCATTCATTTAATTAACCTCCAACAGAGTCAGACAGAGGAAACACGGGAACACGTCACGGAGTTCATTCAGTTTTTGTCTTGGTCTGACGTTGATTTAATTTTGGTTTAATGTGAATTATTTTATCTCCCTGAATGTGAGTCAAACACAGTACACAGAGAGGTGCACGAGTTAAATTTAGCTCTCCAGGTATAATCACAGACACCTTCTGTTCTTTTGAAGAAAGAGAGAACTTCCTGTCACTGAAATCCTCTTTAGTGGCTGACTGGATTTTAATTTTGATCTCTGTAGTTTTTAATCTTTGTCGACCAGTTTGTCCAAATTGTGTTTGGCTCAGGAGATCACTGGTGTATTCGCAGGTACGAAGATTTATTTGCTGTTTCCAAGACACAGGAAACGCGTCTCCATTCAGAACATGGAAAAGTACTTTACTTTACTTGGCAGACGCTTTTGTTCAAAGCGACTTACAAGGAGCTAGCGCTGGATGTCTGGCTCAGGGACACACCTGGTGGGGGATGGATTAGGAGTCAGACGGGGTTCAAACCTGCGACCTTCTACATCCCAGTCTGACGCTTAATCCATTGAGCTACCAGGCCGCTTAAGTAAAGTTCTCCTTGAGCTTCAGAGAAACCGTTTTGAACTACTTGCTTACAGTTAGAAACAGGATCAGACACTTTCCACATGTTTGCAGTGTCTGAGATGTGATGATGTTCTGTCCAACACTGATTTTAGTATAACACCTCAGCTGATGGCCTGCTCGGTCAGGTGCAGCTACTAAACGTTTCAGCTGTGTGGTTAATTATTACCAGATCTCTCAGTCAGCTGCGTCATTCAAGTCTGTGCTGTAAACCTGAGTCTATGGGTTTCAGAGTCAGAAGCAGACCACTAGACTCTGTGTGTGATTCTCTTTCTGTTTTCAGGAGTGTGAAGGCCTCGGAGCTTGGGGGTCTCCCTGAGGACCCGATTGAGAGCAGGGAGCTCTGGTTGCCGTGGCAGCAGCAGCTCCCCTCCTCCTTTTTTCACTCGTCCTGTCTCTCCTTTGTTGTCCTCCCTCTCTGGGCTTTGTCTCTGTTTCTGTGGTTTTCAGCCGTTTCACCAAATCTAACCTGAACTAAACACATTGAAATTCATCTGACTGTGGAACAAGAAGAACCTGGCTCAGGCTCTAGGAACCAGTTAATAAATTAGTTAAGGACGCACACTACCCATTAAAAAGAGTTCAGAAGAAGCAGACTCACATTCGAGAATCTGAATCAGGGTCATTCTTAATGTAACTCACATCAATGTAGCTTTTTTATAATCCTGCAAAGTATTTAAAGCAATATTTAATATTATATTAAATTCAATAATAATTAATATTATTAATAATATTTTTGTTGATCTAAAAAACAACCGATCTGTTAAAAGTGCCAGCAAAACATGAAAAACAGGGAAGACACAGATGACAAAGGTGAGAATAGATAAAAGAAAGACTTCATCGAAAAATTGAGACTGTTCCAAAGCTCTGCGGCTGACACGGCAAAAGCACGGTCACCTCTCAAAATAATCTTGAGCCTGGAACAGTTACAGTGATTTTGCAAGTTCTCCCACTTAGAAATCATACAAGGGTCTGAAATTTACATGAATGTGAATTCGCACTGTGAGACACGACGTCCAGGAAATCACATCGTATGACTTTTAAAGAATTTATTTGTCTTTCACTGCTGAACATAAGTATTTGAACGAAATCAACAAGAATGACCTGTTTCTCTGCCTTTGAACTGTCCACCTCTACTCCACTCATTAATCTAAATTACTGGCACCTGTGTGAGCCTGTTAAAGACTCCAACTAAATTGTGGACCTCCACAAGAATGGAAAGGGCTACGGGGCAACTGCCAAGCAGCTTGGTGAAAATGATCTGTTGTCAGCTTAAATATAGTAAAAACAGCTCTTTTGAGGAGTCTGCTCCTGAAGGAGAAATGCTGAAACACAACTCTTCAATTGTCTAAATAAAAAACTTAAAAAATCTTTACAGGAAGCTGTGACAGATGACAAGCCGGCTCTGTTGGTTGGGTTTAGTATAAAATGAAGGGTATTAAAAAGCTCCTTAGGGCCGTGGGAATGTTCCTCTATGACAGAGCTGCTGATTTAACAGCTTTTTTTCCCCCCAGGCTTGATTTCAACATTTCATAGGTGATCTGTAGCTTGTCCTTTTTCCATTGTGATTCTGCCTGTTTACATAGTTTTCCCGCCTCTGCTTTTATTTTTACTAGTTTGTAAAGGAACAACACAGTTAGTTATGTTACTACAAACCATCTTAAATTCAGTTGAGCTACATAGGCTGTATAGGTCATTTCTTGTATATCACTGCAGTCTCTTCTTTAAAGTCTTTGAGTTTAAAAGGGCCTATTAGGGAGGACAAACTTGAAAAATCTGACTGAATTCATCCCGTTTTAACAAGGTTTCAGTCAGAAATAAAACAAATCTAAACAAGCAGCAGAATTATTCAGTTGAATGCCCTGTGTTAAAACCAGACTGAAAAGAGGTAGACCTCATCCCAGTTACAATCAGTGTTGTGAGTCCACAATCAGGGACAACAGAATGACAGAGGCAGAACAACTTAGACTAAAGGTCAAAGACCCCCCTCTCTTTTATACATATGAACATATGTATAAAAATGTCTAATCACAATTTTATAATGTGTATGTGCAATGGATATATACCATATACATGGTAGTTCGATTCCCCGACACCTTCAGTCATATGTTGAAGTGTCCTTGGGCAAGACACTGAACCCCAAGTTGCCCCCGGTGTGTCAGGTCAGCTGCATGGCAGCTCTGCCATCAGTGTATGAGTGTGTGTGTGAATGGGTGAATGAGAAGCAGCGTCATGCACTTTGAGGACCAGTCTAGGTAAAAAAGCGCTAGATAAGTGCAGACCATTTACCATTTACTGGTGGATATGTGCAAGATTAGATAGTACAGAGGTTCTCAGGAGTGTATTGGGGGGCAGAGGAGTTCAGCAAGGAGACAGCTCTAGGAAAAAAGCTATTCCTAAGTCTGCTGGTTCTCTTCCGGGGTAACCTGAAGCGTCTGCCCGAAGGCAGGGGAGAGAACAGTCCGTGGGCAGGGTGAGAGGAGTCCTTAAGAATACTGCGTGCTCGACAGTGCTTCCTCTGGATGCCTTTAAGCTTCGGATTTGTGACTTGTACCATGGAGCAAACCTCTTCTGATTAACTTCTTTTTCAGAGGAGCAACAGTGTCGAGTATAGTGAGCAGAGAAGCTGCAGCATTATCACCTAGATAATCAACAAGTGCAGGAGTGACGTTAGTATCACTGTTCTCCTCTAGAAGATCTATGCCATTCTGACACAAACGGAGGAGATGGACTCATGGAGCTCTGAAGCTAACATGGTGCTACAGGGATTAATAAAAGAACGAAAATGACGGATAAGCTTGATGACTTGGAGTCAAGGTCCAGGTGGAATACTTTACGACTTTATGAAATACCACAGGGAGCAGAAACAGAGTAACTTAGTCGCTCAATATATGGCTCAGAGACTAACTCTTGATTATGATTCAACATGGTCACCAAGCGCTAGCCCCAACAAAGGTCAGCCCCCAAGGTTCATCGTCGTTCACTTCTTACAAATTACTGCAAAGAAAAATGTTTTGTGAAAAGGAATATCAGGCTTGAGGGAAACACAGCCTACTTTGACCATGACTAAGGCTAACGTTAACGGGTGAACGCAAGCCAAAGACCTTAATATCTGGTTTCCGGTAAAAAGGGCACTATCAAGTGGATTGTTATTAGTTACTTTTTATGTACTCATGCTCAGAAAAAAACAGTTGGTTAGGGGTGATAGTTCACTATAGTGATATTTTTCATTAAAATTTTAAAGTAAATGTTGGTAATTCTACATAATTCAGGAAAACCTCATACCAGGGCATGTGATGCCGTTTAAGGGAGTTAGAAGACGATAAACAAGGTTATGTTGATGACTGAAGGTACTCCTAAATTAACCCATAAAGAGTTAAGAGTCGACACGGGATGGGAGGGCCCAGTGTCACTGAGAGGTTTCCCTACTCAAAACAGTAAAAGGGTCAACAGTTGATAAAGGTGGCAAACGTGTTTTTGATCCATTTTCAGATTTGTTATTATGTTTATGTTCTTATATATTTTGTGCTTTGTGTATTAGTAGTCTATTAGTTGGTGCTGATTTTGGTTGTGGTTCTTTGTTGTTTGTTTGTTTTTTAACTGAGAGCGGCTGTAACAGGGAAAAACAATTTCCCTCTGGAATTAATAAAGTTTTTTGAATCTTGAATCTCTTTGTAGAAGTCAGCAATTCAGTTTTTTTGATTGACTTGGGTATTTAAGATTTTTGTTAATGATTGACAAAGGAGAGGTTAGGATTATGTCCCTGAATATCTGTGAATTCCCGTAAAAAGACCTAGAGAGAGAAAAGAAAAGACCTGGATACATTTTCTACAGATGTAAGATCAGGTTTATTTCTCTGCCTGTTTATTTGCAGCTCATTCGCTCAGACTGATGCTCTCCATTACTGTTGATTGATAGCGACCTATTGATCGTCCTGATATTGATCAGTAGTATTGACACTCTGTGTGTGTGTGTGCTGCAGGTATTCAGTCACGTCCAGCTCATTAAGCTTCTGTTACCTTGTTAGTGATTTGATTGGATCGTTTACACTCACTTGACCTCAGTTAACGAGCAGACACTCTTAGAATGTTTTACACAGCTCATTCTATTGATGAATAAATAGCTTCTATAAATTATACATCAGGTGCTGAGACATAAAAATAGTTCCTAGTTTTAATATCACATAAGTATCAGGTTCCTGTTGCAATGAGACAGACCCACGGCCTTGTTATTAGTGACGTGTGCTAACAGCATCCTGTGTAACAATATACTAATTATTATATACAAATGTATTGATAACTTGTATTAGTATTAGTATAAAACGAGAGAGCGCAATATGAGAGAGAGAGACAGAGAGAGAGAGAGCGCAATATGAGAGAGAGACAAAGCGCAATATGAGAGAGAGAGAGACAGAGAGAGAGAGAGAGCGCAATATGAGAGAGAGAGCAGACTGAGAGAACATTTCAGTCTCTTGTGATCATCAGGATTTTAAAATGTGGATGGAAACAGCGTTTCCTTATTAACCACGTCTAACGGGAATCATAAATGTCCTCCAGAGTATGAATAATATAATAACAGAACCTCAGTTTTCTTCTTTTCTAGTTCATCCTGCAGGTTGCTCCACAGCGCCCCCTACACTGCCAGAGCCACGCTGGTTTTTCATGTATGCAGCCATTACACGCATCCGTGACAGTGTCCTCACTACACATAGGTTTTGTCGTCCACCACTCTGCAGCTCTGTTACCAGGACGACCGCTGCCTGCAAACATGGGGGGAAGTGTCCCAGAGCGGCCATGTTTGATTAAACTAAAACAAGACAAACAAAACGACAAAACAAACTAATTACCTACAAACAAACCTGATCGGCTGAGACACTAACGAGGCTTAACGAGGTCATACGTGTTTACAGAAAGGGGGGTGTTGGTGGATTTGACCCTAGCAGGATAACATTCACTCAGTACTTCTCTCTCACACACAAACACACACACACACACACACACACACACACACACACACAGATGAATAATTGATATTTCTTAGCTAAAACACTGTCTTTAATAAAACAACATGTGTGTGCGTGTGTGTTGTGAATAAAATATCTGTCGTCATGTCGACAGATGAATTATGAATCAATACATTATGGAGCCAGTCGATCAGTCTCACACTGTTGTCACTTTGACCCACAAACCTGTTTTTGTTTGCCAAACATAAGGAAATAGGACAAAGAAATAAAGACACACGTACACTGTTTATAAAACACTTAAAACCTTCTCAACATTTTAATTGAACTAAAACTAAACGAACAAATCTGTGTCACTAAGTTTTCACCTCTTTTACCTAACTCAGCTAAAGCATCAAGAGCCACAGGGAAACAGAAACAAGCCAGAAAAGGAGGAGGAAATGTGACAAAAAAAGGGAGAGTAAGAAAGAAAAACTGGAAATAAAACTATAAAAAGGAAACAAGAAAGGATGTAAAGAGAGGAAGAGAAGGACACAAGGAAAAGGGCAAAAGAAAATATAAGAGTAGAGAAAGAGTCCAGTCAGGCTGTGGTTATTAATAACAACAAATGAATTTACTGCATACACACACACACACACACACACACATTCCTGTCTGTGTAATTGAGTTTCACTGGGTCTAAATATGATCCATGTCTGTTGTCACGGTGACAAGTGAGCGATTATCATCGGGTTTTTCTAATATCAGACGAACACTGAGTTCAGGTTAATCTAATGGAGACAAATCAGAGCTGCACAGACGACAGATGAAAAAAAAGAAAAATGAAACAAGGAAAACAGGAAATAAAGAGAGTAAAGAAAAAACAGATATGAAACATGACACTTCCTGTTTTATTCTGCTCATCTTTATTGGACGTGTCAACCTGAAGGTGGCGCTGCAGGAAGATTCAAAGGTGTCACAGTTCATCCTAGGAGGAACATGATCAAGTACTCAGAATACTGATCATTACTTTAAAATTACAACAACTAACCTGTAACTGTTTGTGTTCACGTCAACATCAAGATTCAAGGTTC
This sequence comes from Microctenopoma steveboyesi, assembly GCA_032359275.1. Classification (NCBI taxonomy): domain Eukaryota; kingdom Metazoa; phylum Chordata; class Actinopteri; order Anabantiformes; family Anabantidae; genus Microctenopoma; species Microctenopoma steveboyesi. The sequence goes on along the minus strand of JAUMHF010000011.1, from coordinate 15,331,857 downwards.
GCTTTATTGTCACTTCAACCATATACAGAAGTACACAGTGAAACAACGTTGCTCCAGGGCCGAGGTGCTATGTGCATCATACATTCAGAACAGACAACATAAGGTGCAACCATCTCCTTTGTCCTGTCAACATTCAGAGACAGGTTGTTGTCTTTACACCAGTCCGTTAGCCTCTGCACTTCCTCTCTGTACGCTGACTTGTCGTTCTTGCTGATCAGTTCCACCACTGTCCTATCATCAGCAATTGGCTGATCATTGGCCCTTGCTCTTCTGAGAGCACCTTATCTTCCTCTTCGAAGGCGGAGTCTCTGGTTCTCAGAAGTGCACGCACCTTTGCAGTAACCCATGGTTTCTGGTTGTGAGATGATGGTCTTGGAGACAGTGATGTCGTCTGTGCATTTGTTGATGTAGCTAGTCACTGATGACGTGTACTCTTCCAAGTCGGTGTGGTTGCCGTAGGTCGCAGCCTCCAGTCAGTGTTCTCAAAACAGTCCTGAGGAGCAGAGGTGGCTCCTCCTGGCCAGGTTTTCACCTGCTTCAGAACCGGTTTACAACATCTGTACGTGTTCACACAAACATCTGTACGTGTTCACACAAACATCTGTACGTGTTCATATCAACGTGTTCGCATCAACATCTATTTTCACAGTTCAATTCAGTTGTATTTATATTGCGCCTATTCACAACAGAAGTCATCTCGAGGCATTTTACATCTTAGCAGAAAATGTGTAAATGGAAAATAATGGGATAAACCCAACAGTCCCATTTGAGGGAAAACTGCCTTTAAAGGAAGAAACCTCCAACAGAACCAGGTTCAGGGTGGCCCGTCATCTGCCTCGACCGGTTCAGATGAGTGGACAGAGGAGAGAGAAAAGAACAAGCAAAAAGAAAAGACAACAACGAGAAGCAGCAGGCGAACCACTGGACAGGTTGGTGGAACCAGCAGCTGCACAATAGATATCAAACAGCTCTGAGCTGGTGACTCCTGCAGGGAGAGGGGGACGAAGAGGAAGGAGCAGAACTACAGTTTTACATTATTATAAGAGTGTATACAGTATTATCACACAGGATGTTGTAGCCTGTATCTGATGTCAAATCCAGATATATGTCTAATAGATTTCCACTGAATGGAACCTAATTCAAACCCAAGGATCAATGACTCATTCTCACTTCTTAGACCAACGGACTGGGGACCAGTGTGACGTAAGGACTGTCCTCACTTTGTGACAGTTTGTGTCTGTCTGTGTATAAGACAAATGTTCATGTGGTTTTGACTTTTTTCCATTCACAAAATCCACAAAAACAACCAGCTTAGACTTTGGAACGAGCGTCCCCTGAGTGTCTGACAGGCTCCCACATTTTTATTCTGTGGCTTTTCAGTCTATTTGAGATGTTGACTGATGTGAACTTTCTCACTGTTTTCTGTTTGTCTTGTAAATTGTGTTCTTTTAGTGTGTGCAGCCTTGTTGCCGTACTGTAGCTCCAGAAGGCTTCTTTCTACTCAGAGAAAAGTCATCTCGCTGTTAGAAGGACACAATGACGCTCAACGTTTCCAGTTTACAGCATCTGTGGGACGATCAGACTCGTCCTGTTAGCAGAAATTACCAAGCTGCAGTTTGATCACACTGAGCTGATATCATGTTTTATTCTCATAACGAAGCTGCTCCATGTCTCTGCTGATCATCGCACTTATTATTTTTCTCCTGTCTTATAAAAGTTTGCAGCCGCTCTCTGCTGATAAATAGCAGGTGATGGATGTCGAGTCCTTAGACCTGATGCTCCAACATGAAAAAGAGAAAGACTATTATTTCTTATCATCTTCTTTACATTATAAGTAGTGAAGTGTTATCGGGGGAGCAGAGAGGAGGTGCTCTGATAGGCTGTCACCTCCTCTCCTCCGATAGCATCGCGCACAGATGAAAGGGGAGGCCGAATGAGGGGGGGAGGGGGGTGAATGACAGAGATATTACTGCAGAGGAAGATTTGAGTGGTGATTTCCTCCATGACAAATGACCCAGTGAGGAGAGGAGCAGAGGAGGAGGTGAGGACAGCAGCCGCTCTGACAGCTCGAATTATAGAAGGAAATATCTGAGAATCTGCAGACGAACGAGGAGAGGATGGGGGGAGGACGGACATCTGAAACAGTTTACTGTTGGACTGCTGGAAAAAGCAGGGGGGCAAGGGGAGACGGGGGGAGACGAGGAGGAGCAAAACTTTACAATTTAAAAAGAAGATGCACAACTTTGAACACAGAGCAGGTCAGGACGTGTGTCAGTGTGTTCTGTTCAAAGGCCACACACACACACACATTTGGTGACCTCTGACCTCCTGTCTATAGTAAACTCCTCTTCTACTCCTGCAGGGACGGATCTACAACTTTTATGTCCCTAAAATTATACTTACGCTGCCAAACATACAAGAATAATAAAAAGTCTCTACACCTAAAAGTTGTCTTAGTTTCAGAGGTAATGATACAACAAATAGTTTTAAAGGGTGTTTGTGATATTTTGGGAATTTTCAGACCTGCCACTCCTTTGCCCCCCTCATGTAAATGTTTTAGATAAGCCACTGCATAGATCAGAGATCAGAGATGTGACTTAAAACAAAAAAGCTCATAAAACAATATGAATTCCTCACAGACCTCAGAGCAACAGAACCTGCAGCTGGAAACTAGATCAGGAAAACCTGACTGAAGTCACCAGAGTCCTTTTCTCTCTGCAGCTGAATCAAAAAGAGTTTGAACTGTTAGAAATAAAAACTCTGAGTCTCTGTAGAGTTGCAGGAACAAATTCTACTTCCAAACTGAATCTGATTGGATGGAAATGTATTTTCTCTCCGACATTAACGACAACCAGTCTCAGGAAAAACAACTGCCTCCATCCACAGTCTGGATATATACATATGATTTGTTTCCATTTACATGGGAACATTGGGTTATTACACCCATAATTACTGCGCTGTGGCGGCACGTCGCCGTTTTCATATCTGCCAATAAACCGCCGACCAAACGCCCAGCACCGCCGTGAAGCAGGGAATCATGGGAATGAAATTAACTGTTGATTTGGAGTGTGTGCAGGGCGGCCAGAGCGCCGCTCGGGTTAAATGAAAAGATGACTGCAGCCCGTTTGGCGGGGCTGTTCATTTGTTAGTGAACGGTGCGAGTTCGATTCCCCCAGAGGCCAAAACCACCGACGGCAGCATTGGCATTGCTACGGTAACGCAGAATCAAATATGAAGGGAGATGATGTTCCCCCTGGAAACACAACGTAAATAAACTCTTATGGAAATGTCCGTCTGTAATGTCATTTTGTCACAATCAATTTCCCATTACCCGTCACCGCGGCAACGCATACCATAATATACCACACACACCCTGCAGTGAGTGAAATTCAGTTTGAACTGTGAAGATGGAAAAATGAAAAGAAACCAGGAGGGACGAGAAACGAGCAAATGAAATGAAGGTTAGAGGAGGAAAGAGAAGGAGACGCGGGTAAGGAGAGGAGAGAAAGGACAGGTGAAGGAGGGGACGAGGAGGAGGGGACGAGGAGGAGAGGACGAGGTGGGAAGGAGGACGAAGGGCGGTCTGTGACAAACTGACTGTCTGATTACCGTTATTAGTGATAATCAACTAACAATGGACTCTGGGTCTGGCTGGTCTTGGATCTCTCAGGAGCTTTCTGGTCTTGGATCTGTTTCTTTTCAACTTGGTCCAGTGGCTCAGAACCAGAACCTTCTGATTTCTGGTTGTGTTCTAATATCGCAGGTACCGCAGCTCTGAGGTCAGGATCAGGGAAACTTATCCACTGGTGACACGTCTTCTGTCTGCAGGGGACCAGGACAATGACACACAGTGACTGACACACACACACACACACACACACACAGTGACACATACACACACAGATAGCGACACACACACACACACACACACAGTGACACATACACACACATACAGCGACACACACACACACACAGTGATAATCTGATGCTAATAAAGCTGCAGTGTGTTTGGCAGAAGGTTGGATTGTGACCTTTACCTGATGATGAAAGACAAATGTCACCTGTGTGTGTGTGTGTGTGTGTGTGTGTGTGTGAGTGTTTGTGCATTTGTGTAGTTTCTTTGTCAATAAACGCCTTGTGGTGCGTCCTAACACCAGCAGTTGTGTCAGAAGTAAAAAATTTTCTCTAACAAACCAAAGTACTTTTATCATCAAAAACAATTGGTTACCATGGCAACACAGCATCCTAGGTGTCCAAGGTTAAAACACAAGAACCTGTTTCTGATCCAGATCAAACCTGTGAAGTTGTCGGCTTAAGATGATGCAGACGGGACCAGCATTGTGTGGGTTCAGTGGATGTGAACTGTGTTTAAATATGGTCTGAGGTGAGTGGTCCGGACAAATCTTTACGTGTAGGAACAACAGGAAGCACCTGAGGGAGACAACACAACGATTTCTATGATTTAAGTTATGATTTGATGATCACATCAAAGATTGTGTCTAAGCGTGTCTATAACTGACCTGCAGCTGTTACCTGTGTGAACATTAACTGTGTTTGATCTGATTTCAATATGACTTGGTGGGGTCGAGTCACTCGACATATTTAACCTGCTGCAGCCAGGTTTCAGTGAGACTAAATAAGTCTATCTGATGGTCACTTATCAAGTCGTTGACTAACAAGGAATTAACTGGCCTGGTAGCAGAGTGGTTAAGGCAGAGGGCTGGGAAGCAGGAATCCTGGGTTCGATTTTTTTACATTTACTTTACTTTGCTTGGCAGACGCTTTTATCCAAAGCGACTTACAGGGAGCTAGCGCTGGGTGTCTGGCTCAGG
>JAUMHF010000011.1:15307769-15318212 GCA_032359275.1 Microctenopoma steveboyesi | reverse complement strand
TTACATCCTGTTTTCCTGGTTAATTTATAATAAACTTCCTTTGTTTGAACCCTCTCTTGTCTCTGGTCTGCGTTTGGTTCCTCCATTTCGAGCATGTTAATGACACATCCCAGGTCCAAGTCACACGTCTACCAGGTTGGACACACAGGAGGAGCTGCTACATCTACCCACCCACCCCCACCTCTGTTTCACTTCACGAGCCTGTTGAAGGCAGATGTGAAGTGAAACCAACCTGGAGGATAAATTTGTGACCACTAACCAACTTCCCTCAGATTGAAAACCAAACGTCTCTACGAAGAAAGAGTCGTCAAGACTCAACATTCCATTCAATCAATTTTTGTTCAATGATTCATTCATTTATTTAATAAAATGCACAAGACACAATAGATTAGTGTGTGTGTGTGTGTGTGTGTGTGTGTGTGTGTGTGTGAAGCAGTTCTCATTACCTGCCTCTCGTGACCTCAACTCCACCATAAATTCTGACATTTGAGTGGACGACAAACTGTCAATCAAAGCATCACTGCAGTGTTTTTACCTGCCTGTATCTTCACAGACATGAGAAGGTAAATGGACGACTGTCATTCTTCATCCTCACATGACAGGAATACCAATCATCTGTGTGTGTGTGTGTGTGTGAGTAGCAGGGGATTTTGAGGAGACCATTGAATATCATCACATATGTATTCACAGGTGCATGAGTTTAGTCTCTGTAACACACACACACACACACACACACACACACACACACACACACACACACACACACACACACACACACCCTGTAACAAACACACACACACACACACACACCCTGTAACAAACACACACACACACACACACACCCTGTAACACACACCCAACACACACACACCCTGTAACACAAGTGCTGTAACGTTGTGTCACATGAGGCGTGTTGACCAGCAACAAACTGACAGACTGCTCCTTTAACGATGTAGCAGAGGAGAGTCAGAGGTCAAAAGTCAAACACAGTCAGTGTGTTTGTGGCTCGTTTTCATATCCTGCTCCAGACACCATGTGACTGTAATTACCACCCCCCACCCCTCGAGATGTGAAGTGTGTGTCCGCTCTGCGGGGACGCTGCCACGGTGCGGCGCCGAGAGGTCGTGACCTCATCTTATTTGTGTGTGTGAGACACTTACAGCCCAGACAATTATCGTCCCTACACAGCGAGTGTGGTGTGATGCTGTCGAGGAATTTCATCTTCACTTCCTAACAGTCGCAGACGTGTTGTCGTCGTTCACACAAAGTAAATCTGTTTCATCAGACACACAAACGCTGTGTGTGTGTGTGTGTGTGTGTGTGTGTCGGCTGAGCACAAACACAGTCAATAAGAAACAGTAAGGATCATGACAAACGGATCCCGGGGGTTTATTCCAATTTATTAATGATAACGACACACTTTAATATTCAGATATGAAACAAAGGCATAAAGTGAAGACAGACACACACACGAGCCTCGTTGGTGGCCCTCTTCAGTGAGGGCGCCACTGAAATCCGTTCACAGAACCAGCTTTCTTCAGCTCTGACCCTGTTCTGACCTGGTGTGAGTAACCTGTGTGACCCATTTCTGATGCTGAGTCTCCTCCACTGATTATGACACTCCTTTCTTATCTTCATCGTCATCATCTTCCTCTCAATCCATCTCTCTCCTCATCATCATTCTCTCATCTCTTTTTCATCATCATCCTCCTCATTCTGTTCACCCTTCTCATTTTCATCCTCCTCCTCATCCTCTTGATCTTCCTCATTTCCTGCTGCAGCTTTAATTCTCTGAATATTAAACACCTCCTCCCCCTCCACACCCTCCTCCCCCTATCCCCAGTGACCAATGTCTTTAAATGCACCCCCCACCCCTCTTCCTCCATCCCATCCCACAACCTCTCCTGCTGCTGCTGCTACCATGGTAACAACAATTCTCTGGTGATTAGTGTTAATTATCACCATGGTAACACCATCAGTACCAGTGTAACCATGTGATAGGAAGAGTGAAGGAGGTCCCAGCATGATCCTAGTGGTTTCTGATCTTTGACATGGTACTGGTGGTCCTGTACTGAAGTACTGTAGTACTGTAGTACTGTGCAGTACTACAGTACTGCACAGTACTGCACTTTGTCGCCTCTTTGGCTCCTCGTGGACTCCTCCTAGTCTAAGTGACATTTTGTGAGGAGGTGGGTTTGGAGCCCGGTTCAAGAGCTGGTTTTCCCCCTGTGAGTAACATCCACACTCCCTGCTCTGCATGTTCTGCTCTGTGGTTAAATGCCAGCGTGACGATATAATTGGTTGCTGGAGGACGAAAGTTACCTGGAGTAGAAAAAATAAATTATCTTCAACTGAACGTCAAGTTTTATTCCCTTATAGTTAATCTGTGCTTATATTTGAAGCAGGTCGGGACCTGAGATCTGAGTCTGGGCTGAGCTCATACTGAACAAAGTAAAACTGCAGCAGAGGGAGGTTGATGCGGACTCTGCAGGATCTGATCCACCAGGTGCAGCTGAAGGATTTGAGCCAACATTCAAACCAGAATCTAAGCCCACGACGCGCGTTAGACGTCACACCATAACCACGGAACCAGTTTGATCCGGACCTGGTGTCCTCTCTGTGGATGTGACATTCTCCTTTTAAAGGCAGAACATGCCGTGTGACCTGTGACTCCTCCGTCCAGGCTCATCAATGATTCACTGCAGCTTCTGTCCTCAGTGAATAAAGAAACTCTCTGGTCTCCACTGATGCACATTTATTCTGGACTCGGTATTAAAACAATTGCGATGAGGACGTGGTCAGCTTCATCCACAAAGAGGTCAGAGGTCGCAGGTGTAAAATACATTTAGTTCATTAACCAACATTCATCGAGATATTTATAACAGCAAGAGAAATAATAAAAATTAGAACAATAAGAATAAACATCCCGATGTTAGTTTCACCGCTTCGTTTCCTTCCTTCTTTTTTTTCTGTTTTCAGTGAGAAACGTCTCTGAAGAAGCTTTTAGCAGCAGAAAGACAAACTTAAGCTGCTGTAATATTTAAAAAGTCGAATCCCAGACGATCAGCAAACAGATGAAAATCTATTTCCTAAATGTTAATGTGTCAAAATGTTTCTTTGATGAAGCAGGTTCGTCCATTTAAACCAGCTTCGTGTTAAAAGTTAAACAGCTTCACTCTTTATTTATTTCTTCACTTTTAAACTGTGAGCTTCAGCTGAGCGCCACAGACGCCTAAAAGCCCCAATAAATATTAAAACCAGATCAATATTTAATCCAGGACAAATGATTATGGGCTGTTTCTGAAAGCTCGCAGCGACACGTGTTAATAATGGATCAGCGCCGTTCATGTTCCATCACGTATTTGTCTTCACACAAACACTGGATCAGGTTTAGTCTGACATGATCTAATCTGCCGGTCTGTTTGAATCAGGAACGGAGTCCGACTATTTAACACATGTTGAGTGAGCACCAGAACCAGATGGACCGGGTCCGACCACACAGCACAGTGGTAAACAGAAGTAGAATAATACGTTGATGAACAGTAGGGGAAGCGCCACCAGCTGGGGGACCAGAGAAACCTGGTTCCTGTCCAACACTGGTTCTGATGTGGAACCAGGTTTTTCAATCACCAAGGAAAGAGTGTGGAGATGTTCTCCTGGATAGATGCTCTCTCTAATTAAAACAAGTATGAACTGCTCAAATCTCATTTCAGCCTGCATCACCGGCAACCTCAGTTCCCACACTCGAACCCGAGCGAGATGAGCAGCAGGTGATGAAGGTCAGACGTGAGTAACAGTGCAGCGCTAACAGCTCCTGTTCCAACAGGTTAACACACATGTCGGACTGTTTTCCACCTGGACGATCCAAAATCCGCTCATTAGCTGAGACAGCCTGAGAAGCTCTGTGTGAATCTGATGACATTTCACATCCGCCTGGTTTACATGGAGAGCGTGTTTGATCTGACGCGCCTGAACGCACTACAGGTGGAGACACACAGTCAGTGTCAACAAGAGAACAGAGAGAGGTTACAGCTCCTCGTTAGACAGAGCACTCACACATAATGTGTGTGTCTGTGTGTGTGTTTCATCTACCAGCTGTGTTCTGAAGAGTCCAGTTGTTGTTGAGCTGCAGCTTTTGTGTCTGCAATAAGTTCTGTAGTGAACAGGGCTATCTAATTAGAACCAGATTACAACCAGATTAGAACCCGTTGAGAACCAGATTAGAACCAGATTACAACCTGATGAGAACCAGATTACCACCAGATTTGAACCTGATGAGAACCAGATTAGGACCTGATGAGAACCAGATTAGAACCTGATGAGAACCAGATTAGGACCTGACTAGAACCTGATGAGAACCAGATTAGAACCTGAGGGTCGGGGTGTGTTCATCTGTGCGTGTGTGCCGGTCCGGGATGTCTGCAGCTGTGCGCTACTGCAGAATATTCCTCTGTGGAATTATTGTCATTGACACATTTTTACATGTTGCAACGACATTTGTTCTCTGCATTTGACCCCTCCCCCCTTGGGAGGAGCAGTGAGCAGCCACAGGAGGCGCTCGGGGCGCTAGCGCTGGGTGTCTCGCTCAGGGACACACCTGGTATGGGGGATGGGCTGAGTGACTCAGCTGGGAATCGAACTTCCCAGCCCTCTGCCTTAACCACTCTGCTACCAGGCTGCAGAGTGTGTGGTGCTGTGTGATAATAACCCACACCGGCAAAATGTCCACAAACACAACAGTTAATACAAGCTGTAGTAGTAGCAGTAGCAGTAGTGGTAGCTGTAGTAGTAGTTGTAGTAGTAGCAGTAGCAGTAGCAGTAGTCGTAGTAGTAGTAGCAGTAGCAGTAGTAGTAGTAGTAGCTGTAGTAGTAGTAGTAGTAGGAGTAGCAGTAGTAGCAGTAGTAGTAGTAGCTGTAGTAGTAGTAGTAGTAGGAGTAGGAGTTCCAGTAGCTCTTGTACTGTGTGAACTGCTAAAACATAAAAGTGGAGAAATGTGATTAATTTTCACATCAACACTCTGATCGGTTGATTAGTGCTGAGCTGTGATTGGTCAGTGTCACATATTCCAAAGTAAGATGATTCTATAAAACGACCAAATAAATAATATACGTATATTCTTGGTCCTGGATAAATGTCAGTGCAGACACTCACTCTGAGCTCGGAATATAAAATATTCTGGAATATTAAACAGGAAACATTCCTGAATATTAAAATATGAAACTTTCTTTATTAAACAGGCAATAAAAAGTTCAAACAGACCAGGGAATAAAAATATATCTTTTAAAAAAGAAAACCAAATGTACTGAAAGTAAAATGTGAAGTGACATTGAGACGACTTTCCGAGTCATATTAGGAAAAATCAGAGGATGAGAGACACCCGCAAAGAACTGACAGAGAGAGAGAGATTCCTCTTCCCTTAAAGGACAACCACGCATTTGTGCTGCAGGTGTGAGAGAGAGAGACAGGTGAGGTCCTGATTCTGTCCCACAGAGTCTGACGACCTCAGCAGCTGTCTCAGGTATTCCACTGACTGTCTCCCTTCCGGTCACACTGGACTCAGGTCAGTGTGTGATCAGGTTCTTACAGCTACAGACTCAACAGACCCTGTCTGTCCAGCTCAGGTCAGTTCAGTGGTTCCGAGCTCCTAACTCTGCACCTGGACGACATGTGACAGGTGTTTATGGTTTCCCTGGGTACTTTGAGAGGACGTCTTCCTGGTGGTCTCCTGTTTTGCTGTCTTAATGTGAAACTCATAACAGGAAGTGAGCACAGAGACATCCTGTCCCTGATGTCTGAAGTAAGTGTTTGAGTGAGCAGGAGAAACAACTGGTTCAGTTTTAGAATTTCCTCAGTTTAATGGAGACGTAGTCTCAGACTGAACGAACCCGATCATCCTGTAATCCTGCACCTGAGAGAGTGTTGAGGATTACACGCGACTTTATCCCTTTAACTCTATTAATCCTGTGTGTGTGTTAATAGGATGCAGGCTTTCTGTCGCTGGGCGGATTAACAGCTCAGTGTGTCCATGAGTCAGACACATTCTGAGAATCGTATTTCTTCCTCTGAGCTGCTCTGAACATCAGCTGCTTCCAGATTAAAGTCATGTGCTGACCCACGCGTTTTACTGGCTCTGGAGCAGGAAGAGAAAAGTCTGGTGGCTGTGACGTCGCCGGCTGACCAACCAGAGGCTGTGCGGAGACAAAGTGACACTGCGTGAGTTTAGGGCTGCAGCACCGTCAGACCCGCTCCACTCTTCATTTGACAGCAGATAAATGACCCGCTGACATGCCGTGATGGAGGGGGGGGGCTCAGCAATTGGCTGAGAAGCAGGAAGCCGCCCTGAATGCATTAGTGTCATTAAGGACAAGCAGTAGATGACTCTTCATTATCACACAGACTAACTGCTGGGAAACCTGGAGGTGCTCGGCTCTGCTTTGTTGGAATCCTCCGGGTCTCCAGGTTCTCTCTCTGGAGTCCAGGCGCTGAACAGCAATGAGCGGTCTGGTTCTTTAGGAGGGTCCCCGGGTTTCCTCCATTTGCGTCCTGGTCCCCGCTTTGTTTTGAGATCTGGCCTGATGCAGATTCAGTCTGGTCCAACAGTGAAGAACTAGATAAATGCACTAAACAGAAGGGCTGAATGAGCACAATTCCTCCTTCCCCTCAGGTCAAGAGTCTGGGTGTCATCCTTGACAATACTCTTTTCAGTCTCACATCAATAACATCACCCGGTCCGCATACTTCCACCTACGCAATATCAATCTACTCCGCCCCTTCCTCACTCCGCATGCTGCTTCTGTCCTCGTCCACAGTGTTGTCACTTCTCGCATTGACTACTGTAATTCTCTTCTTTTTGGTCTACCCAAAAAATCTCTCCATAAACTCCAGCTCCTTCAGAACTGTGCAGCCTGGATCATAACTCGTACGCCATCCAGAGAACACATCACCCCAGCCCTTCAACAGCTCCACTGGTTGCCCATAGAATCCAGAATTAACTACAAAATACTTCTCCTTACCTTCAAATGCCTACATAACCTGCCCCCCCCCACCTGTCTGATCTGCTTCACATTGCCACTCCCTCCCGTTCTCTCAGGTCCTCATCTACCACTCACCTCATTGTTCCCTTTGCCTGACTCTCTACCATGGGCTGCAGAGCTTTTAGCCACTCTGCTCCACGGCTATGGACCAGTCTACCACCTGAAATCAGAAATACTGCCGCTTTTCCGCTTTTTACTTTACTGTACTTTGCTTGTCAGACGCTTTTATCCAAAGCGACTTACAGGGAGCTAGCGCTGGGTGTCTGGCTCAGGGACACACCTGGTAGGGAATGGACTAGGGGTCAGACGGGGTTCGAACCTGCAACCTTCTACATCCCAGTCTGACGCTTAACCCATTGAGACTGATTTAATTGTTGTCAATTCCCGGTGATGGTTTTGTTCGGCTGCACAGATCATCGTCTCTGTCTTTTAATGAAGCAACGGAACGAAGGCAAAACCAGAGGAAACAGGTCACAGGCACACACATCATCGCAGCTTGGCAACAGGACACAGTCATAAAGACTAATTTAACCAGTGTGTTACTGCATGTCTTACTATGAGTGTGAGGACATTCCTGGGACACTGGACACTGCTGTGTGTGTGTGTGTGTGTGTGTGTGTGTGTGTGTGTGTGTGCGTGTGTGTGTGTGTGTTTTCTAAATCTACGTCTCTGATCCACATCCGGCTTTGGATCAGAGAAACCTTCTTTTTCATGTACTGATACTGATACTGCATTCAGAATGAAGTAAAAGTACTTGTCGTATTATTACTGACGTATTATTTACATGGGGCTGGGTCTCACTGCTTCATACCATTATTCTAAATTAAACTCTGACAAACTGTCACATAGAACAGCATGTTTTAATAAACAGGTGCAGAAAAATCAAAACTTAATTTAATGAACTGGTCTCAGATCAGTTTTCAGTCCGAATCATCGCAAACTGAAAGAAGGAATCAGAGCGAATCACTGTGATAGAAACTGGATCAGTGATAAACGTAGAAAAGGAAAATCACAGCTCAGTGAAATGTTTTTTTTACTGTTGTACACACATTTACACAGGAAGTACCAAAGTATTTCCACGATGTTCAAACTCTTCTGCTGAACACATACGCCATTGTTTGAATTACTGAGCTTTGGATGTGTTGATGCTTAATTCTAAAATTTCTATGTCACTTCTTTCTGTTGCATTAATCTTACAGACGTCCCACATTTTGAATGGTATGTGCTGCAGTTCTCCTTTGTTAAGAAATAAATATCACAGATAAATATGTACAGTACACGGTGTACTTGTGTGTACAGTGAGTACTGCTGAGAATCTGACAGTCCCGTCGTTACAGAGAGTCTAATGAGAAGTGATGATGGTGAGTGTGTGCAGCAGAGTGGAGACATGTTCACGTTACAAACCACAGCAAACTGCAAACAAAGAGATGGCTGCAGTCTCAGAGGACGGGGGGACGGGGCGGAGGGGGGGTCTGACAGTAACACAGCGGAGATGTGAGAGAAGCAGAAATGGAGGAAGTGAGTTTCTTCTCCTCTGAGACCTGTAAGTGTGTGTGTGTGTGTGGGGGGGGGGGTACAAAGCTCCCCCCGGTGGTCAAGAAAAGAACGACACATCCACACAGGAGGACGAGAAAAAAAGGACACAGACGTTTCTTTCATTTCAGAATCACAAAACTACTGTTGAGTGTCTCACTGCTCGAGTGTCTCACAGCTCGGGTGTCTCACTGCTCGAGTGTCTCACAGCTCGGGTGTCTCACTGCTCGAGTGTCTCACAGCTCGGGTTTCTCACTGCTCGGGTGTCTCACAGCTCGGGTGTCTCACTGCTCGGGTGTCTCACTGCTCGAGTGTCTCACAGCTCGGGTTTTTCACAGCTCGGGTGTCTCACTGCTCGAGTGTCTCACAGCTCAGGTTTCTCACTGCTCGAGTGTCTCACAGCTCAGGTTTCTCACAGCTCGGGTGTCTCACAGCTCGGGTGTCTCACTGCTCGGGTGTCTCACTGCTCGAGTGTCTCGCAGCTCGGGTGTCTCACTGCTCGAGTGTCTCGCAGCTCAAGTGTCTCGCAGCTCGGGTGTCTCGCAGCTCGAGTGTCTCACAGCTCGGGTGTCTCACAGCTCGGGTGTCTCACAGCTCGTGTGTCTCACAGCTCGGGTGTCTCACTGCTCGGGTGTCTCACAGCTCGGGTTTCTCACAGCTCGGGTGTCTCACAGCTCGTGTGTCTCACTGCTCGGGTGTCTCACTGCTCGGGTGTCTCACAGCTCGTGTGTCTCACAGCTCGTGTGTCTCACAGCTCGGGTGTCTCACAGCTCGGGTGTCTCACAGCTCGTGTGTCTCACAGCTCGTGTGTCTCACAGCTCAAATGACGCCACATGTTTTTACTGAGGACATATTTCAAAACACAGCAACAAGTAAACATGGAACAAAGCAACATTTTCTTTGTGGCAGGATTTAAAACACTGAACCAACAATAATTTACAGACATGGAACAGTGAGAAAGAAAGAAATACAACAATGAAGAAGCTTCAGTGTTTGATACTACAAATAATAAAAGTACGAGTACTTCTCAGGTCTTGTGAGTTTAGTACTAACACCATACAGTGAAGGACACGTGTAGTACTGGAGACACTGAAGACACAGGTCCCTCCCGTCTTTGAACCTCTCTCCCTCATTATTTCCAGACCACACCTGCTCTGCTTAGTTTTTTCCAAATTTAATCAAACAGCCTCACACTCAGATTAAAGATTTGGGAAGTGTCTCTTTTATTTTTCTGGTCTCCAGACACAAACTGGTTCAAGAAATAAAAGGTTTGATATGAAACTCCGGCTCTTTCACAGGAAACTGGGCGAGATTTAAATAAAAATGTGTTTAGTTGTTGCTGCAGCGACTCTCAGCCTGTGTCTCCCTGCGTCTCCCTCTCTCCCTCTTCAGTTACTCCGTCCGTCTCCCCGCTCTCAGGAAAATGACATTTAGAGCAGCAGGGTGAGAAAAGCAATCTGCCGTCCCTCCCTGGAGAGAGAGAGCGAGGCAGGAGGGAGAGAGGAGATGTAAATGTAAAGATGAAGGTGGGGGGGGTAATGTGACCCCCCCAAAAGAAACACTCTGATCTTCTGCCCCGTCCCATCACTGTGAGGACATTTCTGTCTCTGTGAGGACGTTTCTGTCTCTGTGAGGACATTTATAACACTGTGAGGACGTTTCTGTCTCTGTGTGTGAGGACGTTTCTGTCTCTGTGACTTGTTAAAGTTACCAATGATCTCCTCTTAGCTTCCGACAGCGGACGACATTATAAGGAAACACTCAAATAATTTCCACTGTTATGCAGATGATACACAATTATATTTATCAATGAAACCAGAAGAGACCAATCATTTAGGGAAACTTAATGCTTGTCTGAAAGACATAAAGGCCTGG
>JAUMHF010000011.1:15267076-15284050 GCA_032359275.1 Microctenopoma steveboyesi | reverse complement strand
CCCCCCCCCCCCCCCCCCCCCCCCCCCCCCCCCCCCCCCCCCCCCCCCCCCCGACCTGGGACCGTGCTGTCAGCCATGACCTCACATTGTAACTGAGACCTCACACACACATACTGGAGGGTCAACACGTCCAGCTCTGCTTGGGTGAAGGTGATCAATCATTGCGCTGTCACAACTGTCAATCAAAGTGTTGTTCTTGCCCACTCAGAAAGAAGAACAGGCTAATCGAGCCAGGAGGTTCTGTCTGTAGAGCCAGATTCTGTTTGTAGGGTTCTGTTTCAGCTCCACACACCAGGAAACAGACACACAAAACATCTCATTTTAAAGTCTCAATTTAATTGGAACAAAAATAGAAACATAAGGAAATAAATGTTGTTGGCGTCTAGAAGTTTCAAATGTACAAGAGCAAATGTAAAATATAAAAGAAAAATATATTCTGAACTTTTTAAAGACAGTTTAGCTTCATGAAGAATTCATGGAGGAGAATAAAAGCCCAAACGTGTCACTGAGGAGGAAAAGAAGCTTTTAATCTGATTTTATGTTTGATTTTTTATCTGACACAGTTTTTGTGGAGACGCTTTAACGCCCACGGCAACACAAAGAAAAGGAACATTGAAATGTTTCACATCTTTAATTTATACAAAGAGAAGAACCAAGAGACACGTCGTCATGGCAACAATCACACGCAATGCCTGGTTCTGGTCTAAGGTCAGAATCAGTTGGTTGGGTTTAGAAAACAATGGATCCACCCTACTGGTTTCTCCACTCTGTCACAGTGTAGATGTGACAGCTGACAGCATTAGATCTCCTGACACCCCCCCCAACCCCAGGAAACTCTTTCTTTTTGAGTGTAGAACTCATGTAAAATAAAAGCCTTCAAAATGTCAGTCAGGAGACAAAAAAGCATTTGTTCTGACATGTACACCAACATTTAATCATCGTAAAGTTTTTAATAAATGAACAAATCCACAAAAGTTTCTCTACTCAACAAATGGGGTCAGGGTATTTCTCAAGTTTAGTGAGATGTGGTCATGTAAAAGGTTTAAGTTGTGATAGAGACGTCATCCTGCAATGTTGCTGTCTGTGCACCCCCATTCCACCTCAGCCCACCCCCATAGAATTAAATAGCCCCCTCCCAAAAGAAATCACCTGGGTTTAACAGGAAAGAGGAGATGAAGCAGTTTCAGTGTTTCTGAGCCTCAGGGACAAAAATTTTCCGCTCAAAATCCTTTAACATGACGATAATATGGAACAAGACGGACACAGCTGCTGGGGGGGGGGTGTCGGAGTAAGGACCGGGACCAGAGAGACCAGACTTCTCTCAAACAGTGTTTCTCACTCTGACCTTCACTTGTTCCCTTCGTTCTTTCATATTTTTTCTTTTCAGACCATTTCCACTCGTTTATCAGAGTCTCAGGAGAAATGTCTCCGTCCTCCTCCCACCTCCACCCACCCGCTGCCTCCGTTTGTCTGCTCATCAGCTTACCTCAGACTACCTTAAATCTTCTTAATCTGAACTCGGTCCCCTTTAAATCAATCAGAGTAAGTTAAAGGGATCGGGGTCCGACCTCCAACCAGACTGAAAATCAGAGCAGAAGTGCATGTGTTGATTAATCAGAAAAATGTGTTGAGTTGTTTCATTTGTTGTTTGGATGTTTAACACACAACTTAAGTGTCCAGTAGAAACACAGTAAATATGGAGGGAGGAGGATGGACAGTAGAAACTGCAGTCAGGAAATTACAGTCTGCTGCCACCTGCTGTTCACTTTCAGTTAGAGCAGCATCAGTCTGTTTCTGTCTTTATTCTAATTTACGTAGAAACCAATACAATCATATGTTGCTCTGCTATAATGTTTTCACATTTCTAGAAGTTCTAAGTTTGTATTCAAATCATACACGAAATAGATTTTCTTGCTCTAATTGTTTCATTTAAATGTGACGTCACAGCGTGTCCACAACTGGACAAGCGTGAAACTTTCAACAACGTGATGTGTCAAAGTTAAGGATTTAAGACTTCCGGTGCAGTAGAGCTTCCAATTAACTTTTTTTTTTACCTCAGCTTATAATCGCTTATTATTTGGATTTATTTTATCTCTATTTGTCATTGTGTTTTGTTTATTTAAATTTCTTATAACAATTTTATTTTAATGTTTCTGTAAGTGAATGAATGAAAATGTATTTTTATTGAAATATTGAAGCTCTGATAGAAGCTGGACCTACACTGAAACTTTCTGATGTAACTGTATTAAAACAATGATGTAAACAAAATTCGTCCACGCGATGTGAAAGTCTTACCAAGTTAGAAAGCAGTTGTTAGATTTAGGAGAAAATTACTTCACATGAATCTGCTGTGCATTTATTATGAAGGTCCGTTTCGGCCTCACACCGGAAGTTGCTGTAAACTTGAAGTTACCGGTCGACAGAAGGTCGATAAACAGTAACACCATTTAGCAGTTAGCTAGAAGCCAAACGGGGATATTCTGTGGATATTTATTTACTGTGCGCGGGAAACTGAACTTGTCGTTATAAGCTAATGTTAATATGCGGGTGGTTAGCTTCCAGGCTAACTGAAGTGAAGCGTCCCGGTCGGTGAGCAGGCTGTTAGCAGTTAGCATGCAGTGTGCTAACCTCCTGAGGAAGAGAAGTTTGGATCTGGACCTGGACGCGTGGAGCTGCCGAACGGTGAGACTCTTGATAATCATGATTGGAGCTGGGCATAACGATCATTACAGTTAAATTAACGTTTAGATCAAAATCCACATCCCTCGTTTGAGTCCATACAAACTTGGGTCACAGAACGAGCCGTCGGCTTTTGTCCTCGTTAAAGACCGTGTGATGTTTGATTAGGGCCAGGCGTCCGTTTAAAAACAAGAAGTGTGGTTCTGAATGGCTGAGAGGAAAGTTCAACGACTCTGCTCGTCATCTGGATAACAGAATATTCAGTTAAAGACGGTTTTTGATTAATAACGGTACGATGATTAAGGTGGTTGTTAGTAGTGAATGTAGTAATCATGTACTGCGTACAGGTGTTCACAGTTATCTTATTCTGAACCGCACCTTCTTCATGGTCTCACACTCATTTGCTGATGTTTTTTATTTTTACAGAAACGGTCGCGTTTGGAGGCGGAGCTCCAGGTGATTGAGTGTCCAATGGAAACGAGCTACACATTACCTGTGACCAATCAGCAGCCAGAACAACAGGTCAGTGCTGATTTTCATGACAACATTCTGAAGATAAACTGTCTAACAAATGAGTTTCTGTACATTACATTGTAAAAATGAAACACGTCAGTGTCCCTGTGCCTACCTGGACGTGTCACTTTAAGTTTAATTAGTCACAGCAGCAGCTGTTGTTGGGTACGAAGTCTGAGTCATCATTATTTAGATTTCCCGCGGTAACAACATAGTATTTATTGGTTATTCTACCAGTATTACATAGTCACAGTGCTGCTGCTGTAATTGTGTGTCCATGTTTCTTGACCCAGGTTGGTGCGGTTCAGCCCAGACCTCAGCTCTGCTGCCCCCGGTGTCTTGGAGGAGAACCAGTAAGATTATTTTTGACTTTCTGACTTAGTGTCAGCTGCTGTTCACGTGATAAACAGCTGATAAAAGTCCAGGTTTCAGCTTAACCTTTGACCCTTCTTACTGTTTTGTTAATTATTAAGTCAGTGTTTTGTGTTTCAGGGTCATATCAACCACATCCTGGGTCTGTGAGCGGCCACATCTACAGGGGAGGAGAAGGAGGATGAAGAGGAGATCTGACACCATCCACAGCCATCCAATCACTTTCTACGTTTTCCACGCGTTTCTCTGATGTCGCCACAGCCACGCCCCCCCCCACAGGTGACCAGTCAGGTGTTTGTTGTGGTAACACACACTCCAGAATAAGCTTCCAGAGCTTTTGGCTCCAGGTTGTTTTTTTATTTTTATTTATAACTTAAAGGAGGAATTCTGTCTGATAGTGTATTCAGGGACACACAGTAAATCTCAGCGCTGACTAATCTGACTTCAACAAAGGTGTTAATGTCACTAAATGGAAAATTATCAGTGCAGTCCACTCTGAACCTCATGTGTCTATATGTTCCTGAACGCAACCTCAGGTGGGAATGCAGCAGATGTGCATTTTAGGTTTAAAGTTAACAAAGCTCCTTCGTCCCCTCTCAAAACATCTTCCTCCCCCTACCTGACTTCTGATTGGTTCATCTGACATACATGAATGTGTAGTTTAATAATCCCCATGACCTCTTCATCTCCTTGTGTGGTCTGTCTGTAGCTGCAGACTGTAAAGGGCTATTACACCGTTTAAGAGTCTTGATACCACACAGGTAATGTCAGGAGAAGACGCCCACACTTTGTAATTATAAAAACTGTTTGTCTTTCCTGCAGGATTAAAACCAAAACAGAAAATAAAGGATTATCTCAAAACAAAAGAAGACAAACTGTCAGTGAAGCGTCAGGGTGGCACGTTTCTCTGTGTGTGGAGAACAGCTGAGAGTGGAAGGTTATTTAGTGTTAAGATAAGGCGAGTAGTTTTCAGGAGTCGTTGTGTGATCCAAGATGCTGTTTTTCATTCCTCCCTGGATGCTTCTTCTTTCAATGGTCAGTGTTTTAACCCCCATTAACTTCACGTTCCGTCCTGAATCTGTCCACAATCCTTCATCCAGCCCCAACAGAATATTTAAACCCTTTGTCTAACACGAGCTACTGCTGTGCGTGTCCCACAGTAGTTTCAGCTCAAGCTCTGACCGATGTCTGTACATTCGTTTTTATAATTAAAATTATAAATATTTTGATGAAGTATTTTTATCCGACTGTGCTCCGATAGGTCAGGGCCAGCATTTGTACTGTTTTTTAAAATAAAAGCTTTGGCTGAATATGTGTCTGGCTGCTGGTGATCCATCATTGTCCTTTGACTCCCGTCATCTTTTAGATGTCAATTATCAGCCTGAACTGATCATTAAACAGTATTATTAATAATCCTTCACTCAGCGATTTCCTTACTGTAACATTTTACAGTTAATGACCCTGATCAGAGGAAAAACACTGCAGTGGGAATGATAATCACTAGTGATGGGCAAGCAATGAGCAAGTAATCGGGTACACAGTGGAAATACAAGTAACAGTATGTGAGTATAGTGAACTCAAAGTAATAAATAGCATGTTATGGTCAGTTATGCCTTCAGGCGTAGACAGTGGGGACAAAAACATGGTGTAAAATGCGAGTTCTGAGGAAGTGGACTTTGGTCCCTGAACAGCAGAAACAGAACAAAATGGACCATCAGACCTCCAAACTTTTTATTGGCTCAAAGAAAATCAGATCAAAACCAGTGTGGTGGAAACGGAAGAAGAAATGAGTCCATGTCCTCAGCTGCCCATCACTCAGCCAGGTGAGGCCTCTTTGCTGCAGGAGCTTCACCTGTCCAGGTACAACACTGTTTTCACACAGGTGTTCAGACGGACTAAACTTCAAAGAGCAGAGCTGCAGCGCCCTCGTAGTTACAAACACGTTGCTGACAGGCGAACATGTCTGCGGACTGAACTTACCGCCGTCAGACTGCTCACTGGTCGACTTGCTGCAGTAGATGATGCCGCTCGCCGTCTTCCTGGTTTCTGACAGCAATCATAACAAAACGCATTAAAACACTTCGCTGCGGTAATAGTACTCAGACTGAAAGTAGTAGTATTTAGTACTTACCTGCGTGCAGTAAAACTGATCGACAGGTGGAGGAAACTGCTTCTTTAGCATCTGCATCGGACAAACCAAACAACAAACCTCTGAAGAACCACATCAGGAGACCAACACAGTACGTACATACACACACACACACACACACACAGGGCTGAATATGCTGCAGTACGTCTACACGCAGTACCGTTTCTACAGTACTACAAAAAAGGCTGTTAACTCTCCTAAGGATACAGGTTGGTGATGTCATACGGGCCCCTGAGTTCCAGAGCCTGAAGGCAAAGACAAAGGGTTAAATTTACTCCACTGTACTGCACTGATCAACACCAGTGATTGATACTGACTGATGTGACCAGTGGCCTGATCACTGACCTTCTCTGCAGCACTGGACAGGATCACGTTCTGAAAGACAAACAGTGGGAGTTAACACTGGGCTCGTGATGTCACAGCTACGGAAGCCTGCAGGGACGGATAGGACACACACTGTACCTTCCCTTTGCAGCTCTCCATCAGACTGAGGGCATTAGCGATGGTGTAGCGTCTCATGGTGGAGTCTCTGACCGCTGCAGAGTAGCAGAGCTCGAACACCACGCCGCGGTCCACAGCCTATAACAGGTTGGGTTTGATGATCAGGTTTTAGCATTAAAAATAAAAGGAAAGAGCAGAGTCAGCATTAATAATGAAATGAAGCTCACCCCGTTGACTGGCGCTCTCTTGAAAAAGAAGGGAAGTTTCTCCGTGACTGAGATACAGATGATGTCGATGTCCAACAGCATACAGGCCGACTGAAGACACACGCAGTGTTAATGTGTGTACTATGAGAGTGAAAGTACTCAATATGCAGAATAACTGACAAGAACTTCAACGCTGGACAGGCGGAGAATTTCACCCTAACGTGGTATAAAGATTGGACGCTGTTACTCTGCAGCTGTGATGTTTGCTGTGTGTTGTGTGAGTCTTACATGGAAAAGTTTCTCTGTGGTCGGCTGAACAGCGAGAAGATCGTAACTTCGACACTCTGCATCATTCGGCCTCTGTACATACACACACACACTTACTTCACACGTGCATATAGCTGCACACACACTGACATTACACAGGTGCCTTTAACTGTTCGTTATTACACGCGTACTACGCATCTATTCAAGTAGCAGTGGGACTTACAAAGTGGCTGGAGTCTGACATCAGCACGGTCAGTCTGTTCAGCACTCTGATTGGACGAGAGCGACCCTGACACACAAACACAGGTGTTACCACACAAACAGTAGACACACACCTCTTCAGCAGCAGCAGCATACCTGCACAATGGGCAGCTTATCGATCAGCTCGTTGATCGGCTTCGGAGCAGGAATCTCCTGCAAACAGGAAACAAACACAGACATACAAAATAAAAGCCTGCTGGGCCACTTGGTTCAATTTCTCCAGGTTTGTTTCTCAGACTTAAATAAACAGAGCTAAACTGGTGTTTGTGTTTTCCTGCGTCTGACGGTGCACCTGAACGTCGCAGCACTCACCTGTTTCTTCTTGGCCGTGGGTTCAAACACGTAGTTGATGGCGACTGTGGAGAAACCGACTGGGAAGAAAACACATCACGGTTTGAAATGAGTCCCTAATGGTTTAAATCTTCTGCTTCTACCTGCTGCAGAACTTACTCCGTGTTTTGTTGTTTCATATAATAAACCACGTGTTTACTAAACCGCTGGATGTTGATCAGTTTAACGAGAATTAAAATGCCTCCTCACAGCAGTAATCTGAAGTAAACCCGGTGTGTCCGGATCACCTGAACACAGAACACCCTAGACTCGTGAGTCGCGTTGCTAGCCGAGCTAGCTGAGCTAGCTCCCGCTCTGCAGCCGGTAAAGCTGTGGATGTAACGTTAGACTCACGGTGAGCTGCCGTCTCGATCAGACTCTGTAGCTGCTTCGTGTCCGCCGTGTAGCTCACGTTTAAATCCATAAACACAGACATGACTCTGCTGCCTGCTTCCCGCAACTCTCCAGCACATGTGTAGAACCGAACGGCCTGCTGGGAACTGTAGTTTTACAGTATCAGCCTGTCTCTTCTTCTTTTATTTGCGGTTTGTAAACAGCGAGATGGTGCACTGCCGCCACCAACTGGTGAAGAGTGTGGATCCGGACTCGAACGTCTACTTCAGTCTACTAAAATCACCAGGATTATGAAATATTTCTTTTGGAAAACTGACGTCATTGTCTGGGAACCAGCACACATGGAAACGAACAAGCAGACAGAACTGTGAAGATTTGAAGGCGAACGTTTCGTGTGGGCTGCTAAATTAATAAATACAAGATGGAATATTTCAATTAAATTCAGGCAAAGAGAGGGAACAGATCTCTACGTTGTTTTCAAAATCATTTAGTGTGTATACGAGATTTTCAAGTCTTTTTAATCCAGAAGAAGGCAGCAGTGGTTGCGAGCTGCCGTTAAACCCCACAGAAGAAGAAGCAGCAGCAGCAGAAGAAGAAAAAAAAGAAGACGACGACGACGAACCCGAACCCGAACCCAGGGCGCAGACTGCTGCAAACTAACACAGGCAGAAAAGGCTCCGTAAAATAAAATCGGCTGAAGGTACTTAATCAGTACTAATACTTCAGTTACTAACAGTTATAGTAAAGGTCAGTGTCACGGCACAAATCATGTGAAGTGACCCCTTCCTGTCCGTGAACACACCCGAATCCGGACTGTGTGCTGGGAAATGTCGGGTCACCTGTGCTTCACCAGGAAACGTCACGTGTGAGGCGAATCTGTGACGTCAGCAGATGAAGGACGTTTCTCACTTAAAGCTGTAGTTTTGTATTTGAATGTGTTTTTATTGTTTCATAAAGAGGATTCAGCGCTGTTTGAGCCTCCTCTGCTGGGACCTGGAAAACGTTTTTCTCTGTGCAGCAGATGCTCATGTCCTCCCTGTCTCCCATCATCAGAACCTTTTCATTCCACGTCAGACGGGTTCAGTCCCGTCCAGAATGTCAGCAGTGTTACGACCTCTGGGGATCAGACTCTGTGGCACCAAATGTCTGCCGTCCCGCTGCTACACAAGCTTTGTCTCCAGGACGAGGTCCAGTATCTCATTAATCCACTCACTGAGCGATCTGCCGACTCACTGATTTTTCGATGGATGGATTCATTGATTGGTTGGTTGGTCTCCCAGGTACGTGAACCGGCTGAAGGAGGACGACGAGGCTTGTCTTGCAGCGCTGCAGAGCGGTCGCATTTTCCTGTTCCACCGCTTGTCTCCTCTGTTTCAGCGCACAAAGAGAGGAACCCTTGAACCTGTAGTCCTAATCACCTCAGGTATGAAGTCATAAGAACCAGAGGTTACAAACCACCGAACTTAAGAATCTCAGTGGAACCACAGTCTGAGGTAGATAAATGTGCCTTGTTCCAGATGTGCGGTCAATCCTGCAGAGACTCTGTTCAGATGAGTCCCTGCTGAAGGAGTCGGTTCTGATCGGCTGTTCTGAACAGAACCAGGCTCAGTTCTGCCTGGACATCGGTAAGAAGGTGTTACCCTGACATTACTGAGGCTGTGGAATCTGTGCAGCGTGTGTGACTGTGGGTTCTGGTATTGTAGGAGAACTGGATCAGGTGGCAGTAGAAGAAGAGTGTGAGGGAAACTTCATCGACCTGAGGAAGTCTTTCTTTCACCTGGCAGGAGCAGAAGCGCCCCTACTGGCCAAGGTACAGAACTACGCGTGTACTGTATGAGTCTTTGGTTCTGACCCACAATCATCTAGGATTATTAAATGGATTTATTTTGTAAAGACACAAGTAGGTCCAGGAAATCTTTAAATCTCAAATCTCGAGACTAGATCGCAGCTGTACAAATAGCTTTTAAGTTTTATCCATGATCCTGATCCTGATCCGGTGTGCGCTGCAGGCTCAGGCCCTGCTGCGCTGGCATCAAACTAGCAGATTCTGCAGCGTTACGGGGCAGCCAACCTGCCGGAACCAGGCCGGGAGTCAGAGAGTCTGCAGCAGCAAAGGTATCATCCACTATCCTAAGGTGAGGTGATTTCTGGCTGTTTCCTCGCTTTTGTCAATGTTTTGTGGCGTGTTTAATTGGTTTCTGACTGGAGTTTGACTATTTTCGCAGTGGTTTCTCGCAGTACTCCTGCAGATTTCTCTTGTGTGCTGGTTTCTGGATGATTTCCTGCTGGTCTGACTGGTTTCTCCTGCAGATGTCTCCAGTGGTAATCGTGCTAGTGTCGGATGGGAAGCGCTGTTTGTTGGGCCGTCAGTCGTCCTTTCCTCGGGGAATGTACAGCGCTCTGGCTGGCTTCTGTGACATGGGTCAGACTTACCTGTCGATCACGTCTGCTCACCTGGTTTCACGTGTGTATTCCTGCTTGACCTTCCTTTGTGTCTGGTTGTCCCAGGTGAGTCGTTGGAGGAAGCTCTGTGCAGGGAGGTGGCAGAGGAGGTGGGTTTGGAGGTTCAGAGTATCTCCTACAGCTCCTCACAGCACTGGCCTTTCCCTCACAGTTCCTTCATGATGGGTTGCCATGCTTCTGTTAGCCCCGCCCACACTCAGGTAAGCTGGGACACTCTGCCTCAGACCTGATTCTGACCTTTACAACTGTATCAACATGATTGTTACCAGCATCAAACATCTTTGTATTTATTAAGTGACGGGAAATTCTCATTACAGGACAACTGATTAACTACTATTTAACATTTTATTTTTTAATTAAATTAATAATGTTATTTAAGGATATGTGAAATTATTATTTTTATAGTTTAAATATAAAGAAAATTGATTTGTTTGTTTTTAGCAAATTATAAAACTTTTAATATCCTAATATTCAGTTAAGATGAAAATGTACAAATAACTTTAAAGCAACTCCATCTACATTTAAAGGTGTTCTTATTCTTTAGGAGTAAATGGGGAAAAAGTATTTAATTTATTAAACTAAGTCATTAGGTCTATTAATAAAGGTTTCTGAATCTGACTCTTGTTGGAATTAAGGGGCTTTCAAACAGTGTGTAGATCCCTGTGGTAAAAGTCAGAGGACCCCCATCTCGAGCCCTGAGGTACACCTGAGAAAGTAGCTGTTGTCATGTGACCCGTTGTTTCCTCTGCAGTTACAGGTGGATCATGCAGAGCTGGAAGACGCGTGCTGGTTCAGTCTGGAGGAAGTTGTCTCTGCTCTGAAGATGAAAACTCCTCCCAGAAGAGGCGCCCCCCCCGCCCTGTGGCTGCCACCAAAACAAGCCATCGCTCACAGACTCATCACCGAGTGGACAGACCAGCAGCGATGCCAAGAGGATTGATTGCTTATGATCCCGGTTTAGCCCTTTGTGTGATCCAGATTCTGAATCTACGGACAGCGAGCCAACACAGATCAGTGTTGGTTTTATACATCTCCCTTTAAACAGTTGCCTGAACCAGTCATCTCTCGTGAACCCTGGCGAGAAACGTGACGAGGTCACTTGTTGGTGCCATGTGTAGTTTTACCACAGCTGAAAAGGGGGAGGCTGTGTTCTGTTTTTATCCTTCAGTCAGGAGACACTGATGACCAGTAACGCTGTAGTTTCCTCCAGTAACAGTTCAGCCTCCTGTTGTTGAGTGTGTAACAGCTGCAGGTTGTTTACATTCTAAAATCTACCTCAGAGTGATTTTACATAAATGAGAATTAACGTGTATTCACTGTTTCCTTCATTCCATTTTGTTTGTCACATACATAGTTACACAGGGAACAACGCGCAGTGAAACGTGTTCTTCTGCAATTTAACCCATCCCCCTGGGGGGCGCAGTGGGCAGCTACAGACATAGACCGCTACTCAAGCACACACCTGGTATGGCGGAAGGGCTGGGTGCCGTGGCTGGGAATCGAACCTGCAGCCTCATGCCTCGACCCACTGAGCTACCAGGCTGCCAATGTTAAAAGAAAACGTGTATATGGAGAAGCAGCAGAGTGTTTTTATTTATGTTGTAAAACTCTTTTTCTGTGATTTAAATGAAGGATCAAATCTAGTTTGTTTGTTGTGTGAACAAATTTATTTGTGATTTCTTTCACAGATCAGTTCATTGTTCAAGGTAGGTTCAAGGTTTGCTTTATTGTCACCTCCACCATATACAGGAGTACACAGTGAGGTGAAACAACGCTGCTCCAGGGCCGAGGTGCAGAGTTGCAGAAACCTTCAGAACAATCTGAAAGTTATTAAGGATTCAGACCATAACGATGTGCAACAGACTGCGCTCCTCATCTACAGCCAGCTCCCTCAGCAGGTCTTTAAGGTCAAAACCTTATCTATGCAATCAAACAGGGGCAAATTATCCAGTTATATACACAATATCATCAACATTGAATAATATTTATCAACAACGTTCCTGAACAACAACAACCAAAAAAGAAAAGTGTCAGAAAGGCATCAAATTAAATCTAAATGGACAAATAATGTGAATGGTTTTTGGGACGATTTGTGTTGAACTAAGATCAGTGATCAAATAATTTTAGATCATTTAACCATTAATGTCATTCCACAACACATAAAAACAACCATTAAGATCAAATTAACAACCATTTCTAGTCAGAACTGTTTGTACACAATCTTTATTCCTGCTTTGTTTTGGAAATGTGTTTATGAAAAATGGTTTTGGTTTGATCTTTGTGAACTTGTTAGACAGAGTTAAGATATTTGATTTGTTGATTCAAATAATGATTTCCCTGATTTCAGATGTTATCTTTAAAACCGGAACACATCGTGAAACACAGTGAACTTTCTGATTAACTTTTCATTGTCTTGTTTTTATTATTGATTCTTGTATAAAACCCTGCTGCCTGATCGATATTTATCTCTTTTAACTAAATTTCTTCTTATCCACTTTTATTATCTAAATATAATATGCTTTTTTTCTCTTTTCTTTTTGTTAAGCTTAATGATTTTTGTACAATATTTACGTGTATTTGTTTTTCTATATTTAGAACCAGATATACAGACTAAACTCAGTTCAAACAGTACAATACAGTTAACAATAACTCCACAGCAACAAGAACAAATAAGGAGAAAAAATAACAGATAAATAAGGATATAATGTACAGAATAAAATTAATAATAAATAAATGAAATAGTAAATAATAAAAAAGTGCATATATGTACATGTATATGTACAGCTCAGGGAGCAGATAATCAGCATAATTAAAAATAATATGGGCTACGATAAATCACAATTCAGAAGAAAATTACAAAGGTTTGCGGCTTGTTACGTGTAGTTTAAAGATTTAATTTTAAAAAAGCTGTTTCCTGTTTGACCCGGAAGAAAAATAAAACACTTCCTCCTGTTTCTGACTCCACTGGTTTGTTTTTAGCCAGCTGCTGTCATATTGATGTCGTTTGAGGTTCTGTTTTTTCTGCTTTATCTTCAGAATCCGAACTAGGACTAACGGAACTCCGCAGATGTTCCCCGCAGCTCGGGAGGCCTAGCGGGTTAGCATTAGCTGTTAGCCGCGGTGTTCCCGGCTCCGGCGGCAGCGGTAACGGCAGGATGAGCTCCTCCGTCGGCCTGCACACTCAGCTGGCCGCCGTCATGGAGTCTCTGGTCCACGCCGCGGTGGCGGAGCTCACCAAGCTGGTGGAGGACAGCTCGTTCCCCCGCATCAGTCTCCAGGTCCGGACCGGCAGCTCAGGGAGAAAGGCCGGAGAGACGACGCCCAAAAAACAAGACGAGGGCCGGGAGAAGATGGTGAGGAGCGGGGAGCCGCTTTATTTCCATGGTTAACTGGGAAAAGTTCTCCTAAAGATGTTCCCAGAGTAGTTTCTCTGTGCAGTTAATTTTTAAAGTGGAGCGGCAGCATTTATATTAAAAAATATATAATCAGAGTTGGAGATTTTAAAAAGTAAACAAAAATTGAATTCATTGTTTACGAGAAATTCTCACATTAATAAGATAAAAACAACGTTAGAATCAAACACTTTATTATTTATTCACTAAAAGTTCGCTGATTTTTTCTGTTGACAGAGATGATTCCAGTTTGTCCTGATTTACTACGACTAACTGTTATTCTATCTGTGTTTTATTTGATATTTCTTCTTTTTGATATTGTAAAAATGAACCTGGACTTGTGAACCAGGTGCTGTTTGCCTCCATCATGGAGACTCTGGGGAACGAGGCTCTGGGAAAGATCATCAACATCGTGGATGAAGTCAAAATGCTGGTTGAGCTGGAGTCTGGGAGGGGGGGCAAGAGACCTCAGACCAGCATACTTAACATCCTTAACACGGCCCGAGTCGGTACGTACACGGGTCCAATGCAGCAGTATCCAGTAGAACACTTTATTCAGAATCTCATTTTATAATCATATAATTTTATACAAAGTCAAAAATGACATTTCATGATTTTATGAAACCTTTGCTTATTTTCCTTTGTGGTCCATGGATGGTGGAATGACTTGTCCTGCTCCACTCGACGGGCTGAGACTCACCACCTCTAAAAAAACATTTAAAACCAGTTTAAAAAGTATTTCAAATGAGTCTCACACATTCACAAAACGTTGTCCAGCAATAAACCATTACTCTCATATTCTTTATCTTGACGATTTATAAGGGCTCTTATTTTGTAGTAACTCTTTTAAATGGTAACTGTTGGAGTCTTTTCCTTTAAGTCACTTTGGAATAAAAGCGTCTGACAACTAAAGTAAAGAAACACAAGTCAGAAATACACAGAACTAAAAGCAGAAGCTCTCCAAGTATAAAACACAAAATAGATTCTCACACGTCCAAATTCCTTAAATTCACAGTTTTTCCAGTGGGCTTGTGAAATACACTAATTATAGCTTGTTTGTCACAGAAGCCGAACACTCGTACGGAGTACGACTTCCAAGCTCAGACACAGACAAGATCAGTCAGGTAAGACACCACACCTGTCCGTCACTGATGCATTTACTGACCCCACTGACTTCTGTACATTGTGTCGCTGCAGAACAAAGCAGATGAGGAAGGAGTAGAAACGCCGTTTGTTCTGGCGGTCACCGTTAAAGACGAGCATGGGAACATCGACCTTGGAGCCATCTCTGAGAGTGAGTGTCTCAGCAGCCCGATGTATCATATTTGGTTAATGTCAAGGACATCTGTCACATCAACCTTCCTTTGACTCTTGCTCTAGTCCCTGTCCTTAAACCTGCTGTTGACCACTTTGTGTTTTCTGTCCTCGCAGGAGCTCGAGTTGAAGCAGCGCAGCCGGTTCCTCCTGAGCTCCAGCCGCTGCCGCCTTCCAAAGTCTCAGACTCTCCGGAGTTCATCCTGCAGAGCGTCACCTGGAAGTATTTCATGTGCACGGCCTGTGGGAAATCCTTCACGTCCCAGAGCAACCTGAAGTCCCACTACCGTATCCACACTGGCGAGAAGCCGTTCTCCTGCAGTGAGTGTGGCCGAGCTTTCCGCCAGCGGCAGAGCATGCAGAGCCACATGCGCACGCACACGGGCGAGCGTCCGTACGAGTGTATGCAGTGCGGGAAGTGTTTCTCCAAACAGGCACAGCTCAAAACGCACTCCATCATCCACACCGGGGAGAAACCGTACGGCTGCGAGGTGTGTGGCCGTCGCTTCAACCTGCTGCAGAACCTGCACCGCCATGCGCACACGCACACCGGCAAGAAACTTTTCGTGTGCAACGTCTGTGGGAAAGGCTTCACCCGCGCCATCACGCTGAAAACTCACCAGCTCATCCACACCGGGCAGAAACCCTTCAAGTGTGAGCAGTGCCTCAAGACCTTCCGACACGTCGTCAACCTGAAGAACCACCAGAGGATCCACAGCGGAGTGCGGCCCTTCACCTGCGACGTCTGTGGGAAGTGCTTCCGCCAGTCTGTCAACCTGAAGATCCACCGCAGGATTCACACAGGCGAGCGGCCTTTCAGCTGCCAGGAGTGCGGCAAGACATTCAGCCAGCAGAGCAGCCTGATCTCACACGGCCGCACGCACTCCAAAGAGAAGCCATTCCACTGCGACTCCTGCGACAAGAAGTTTAACAACGCCAACAGCCTGAAGCTGCACATGCGCATCCACACCGGCGAGAAGCCCTATAGCTGCGATATCTGCGGCAAGACCTTTAGCCAAGGCAGCCACCTGAGGACGCACAAGAGGCACGTGCACGCAGGCGGCAAGCAGTTCATCTGTGACAAGTGTGGGAAGAGATACTCGGACCAACGCAACCTGAAGCTACACAAGTGTGGCTACGCATGAATGTAAATACACAACCAGGAATGTTTGCAGAAAAATGTACAGCTATCAATTTTTATGTTGGAAGAAAATCTACAGTTTTCTAAGTTGAGTTCACAAGATTAAAATGTACAGTTTCAGAAGTGCAAACTGTATTATTCTGCAATAAAAATCTCTTTTTATGGATTTTGGTTTAAGAGAGCATTAACTAACCATCACAAGCCAATTTATATCTTGCAATAAAACGTGAACTTTGTTCATCGAAGAATTTTCAGGGAAAGTGTTTGGAATAAAATGTATATTTTCTGTAATGGGGTTTGGAATATTCAGACCATGTGAACTGGTGAAATAAAAGGTAAATGGGAGTTTAGAATACTTGAAAAACAAAATTCCATTCTGAAATGTTTTTTTTTTTTATTATTTAGTGTCTAGAGCATCTTTTATATTTTAGTTTTATTTTAGACCTAGCTTGCAGGGAAACAGCTGTTCAAGAGCATAAAACCTCAGAACTACTGTTGGGTTTGTGTTTTATGTTTTACCACAGTACCCTACCTCAGCAGCTGTTGCCATGGAGACGATTTCGTCCTGGGCTGTGATCATATTTTATTTGACTGAAAATTTTGTTTATTAACAATGTTGTAAATTTAGGAGCTCTCTGGTTGGGTTTCTCTGACAGCAGTTCGTTCTGGAAGTTGTGGTTGTGCTGGACATTGATGTGCCTAAAATACTGTGGACTTATTGGTGGAAATCCTAAATTTAATGTGTAAATATGCACATTTTATAATTTTATGGATGATATTTTTGATCAGTTTCTAAAATAAATCTGATCTACAAACATCTCAATTAGCAGCAGTGTCTGTTTCTATTAAGCCTTAAAGAAACTTTCATTGTAAATTAATGGTTTAACCCAGGTTAATGTTTAATATATAAATACACACAATAAGCAGTTTCAATGATGTGAATAAATATAAATATACATTTAAAATAAAGCCTCTATCTCCAGCAACAATATCAGACAGGTGAAGTCAGTTTTGTTTGTACAGGTCCTTCTCAAAAAATTAGCATATTGTGATAAAGTTCATTATTTTCTGTAATTTACTGATAAACATTAG
>JAUMHF010000011.1:15207366-15230671 GCA_032359275.1 Microctenopoma steveboyesi | reverse complement strand
TTGTTGGTGCTATTTATGGTGGTGGGTCTTCTAATTTTTCTATATTGAGAGCGGCTGTATTCATGGCAAACAATTTCTCTCTGGGATTAATAAAGTGTTTTGAATCTTGAATCTTGAATAACAGGCAAAACAATTTCCCTCTGGCATTAGTAAAGTGTTTGGAATCTTAAATCTTTCTTTGTTTGGAGGACATTTATTTTGAAAGTCTTGGTCGGATGTTCCGTGTTTATTCCGTTATTGTTGACACGGTTCTGTCTCCGGGATAGTTTTTGTTGGTCCACAGTCATTCAGCTGTTCGATAACCCACACTAGAAGTTCTGGACCCGACCGGACCGGCTCGCTAGCTTAAAATGCCCCGGGTTTTGATAGTCGGAGCCGGACTGACGGGCAGCGTGTGCGCATGTCTGCTCAGGAGAGAACTGCAGAGTAAAGTTCACATAGTGGTGTGGGACAAAGCGAGGGGAGCCGGTGAGTGAGTCCAAATCCCGGTCGGAAAATGTCAGATTTTCGGTGTTCGGGACTCACAGGCGAACATGACTTCAACTCGCAGCATGAGTGGAGACTGTGTTCACTCCCGAAGACCCTCATGGTCTATTCGGCCTGGAAATCTAACAGCAATCTGTTGTAAATGTGATCAAATCTCAACTTTTTCTCAGCAGAGAGTCATTAGAAAATCACCAGAAACTACAGCAAATTATGGGAGTAAATCTGTCAGAAAACTAAAATTAAATAAGAAACGTGTGTTTCTAAGCTTAAAGCTGAACATAGAGAAACAGAGACCAGCTGCGTGGAACATGTGCTCTGTTGTTCTGCTCCTGGAGAAAAATAACAGGGGCCACAAACACCACAACTTCTTTTTGTTCTTATAGATGTGTTTTGTTGTTTACCTAAAGAAATCCATGTCCCCTTATTACTCTTGTTATGTAATCTGTAAAGTTTGGTAACCATTATCTGTTCGTGCTGGGAGATGATGGATGAGGGTGTTTGTCGTGGTCTCAGGGGGCCGGATGTCCACCACTCGTCCTCCAGACTCATTGTCTCAATCTGCTGATCTCGGAGCTCAGTACATCACTGCCACGCCGGCCTACGCTCAGTCACACCATAGGTAAGGTACAAGCGCCTGTTGTTTACTCCCTTTACCGGTTGGGGTTAGTGGACAGGGGAGAGAGAAAAGAACAGCAGGTAACATAGATCACTACAACAACAAGGAGCAGCAGGTTGGTAGGACCAGCAACCACAGCTCAAAGCTCAAAATAGTCCAGTCTAGAGGTAACAAATGCATGGACTAGTTTCTCAGCATCACTTTGAGACAGGATGCTCCTAATCTTAGAAATATTCCTGAGGTGGTTAGAAATCAAGTTAATATAATTATAATCAGATTACAACAAATTAAATTAAATAATTTGTCGTGTTAGTTATATCATCATGATGTTGGCTTTTATTGTGAAAATCTCTGTGTGTTTCAGTTTTTACTCTGAGCTTTTGTCCTCTGGCGTCCTGCAACCTCTCCACGGTCTGATCGAAGGTCTAAAGCAGAGCGATGACTGCAGCAACTACGTGACGCCACTGGGCATGAGCAGTGTGGTCAAGCACTTCCTCTCTCAGTCAGGTGAGCACTCACCTGCGCACACGTCGACCTGTCTGTGAAATGACAGAACAGAAAAAAACAGTTTATTGTGATTAAAAAATGATTATCACTGATAATAATAATTTAAGTTTCAGAATCAGCCGAGTCAATGCAGATAAAAAAGATTCATGAACAGTTTTTCTGTTTGTAAGGAGCTGAGTTGTTCTACGAGCGCCATGTGACCGCTCTGTACCGCCGTGGTGCATCATGGGAAGTTCAGAGAATGGCGGCGGACAGCGAGACGTTTGATGCTGTGGTCCTGACAATGCCGGTCCCTCAGGTCCTGCAGCTGGAGGGAGACCTGCAGCACTGTGAGTCTGTCATGTGCTGAAGATCCAACATTCCCTTTTTTTTCCAACTTCATGTTCAGTTTGTTTCTCAGTAAAAGTTCAGAACATTTATGAGACGTGAACAAATCAGGACTCAAACCTTTATGTTATCAGCAGCGGTTTAAATTCTTCACTGCAGTTTGTACTTTGACTTCAGTATTGGGCTTTTTCTTCTTAGTGGAGTGAGTCTGTAGAGCTGCAGCGACAAAGCTTCACCACACGGAGGCAGCAAGATCAAATCCACGTGCTGCAGCTGCTCAGTCAGTTAGCACCCCCCACCACACCCTCACAGACTGCTGCAGGTCACACAGCAGGACTGAGTGACTTTTACTTTGACGAGGCGATGTTCTTTCCTCCTGCAGTTGGCGCCGAGTGTTCTGGCCTCTGATTGGGCGATTGTTAACACACATTTGTTAAAAGCTGCAGAAATTTCTCGACGTTCAGTTTGTGTGGACAAACTGGAGCTGAGGACATTTCTACACACAGATGTTTCATTACATGAACTGATCAAACGTCAGTGTGAGGGTCCAGACCTGGATTCAGATTGAGTTTGATCCGGGTTTAGGTTACAGCATGGCCTGGGGAGTGTACGAGAATTAATGTCTTCTTGTCTGTAGAAAGACAAGATGTGTTTGTGTGTAGTGAAGTGATGTCATCTTCGGCTGATCCGATTGGCCGACAGAGGACAGCGCCCATTTCCTCCTGCTGACACACACTCGGGTTATTATTAGACTGCGTGTGCAGGACGACACTGCAGACTGTGGAGGACGGGAGGAAACAGTAGCCCGTGAAGAATGTGTGATGTCCAACGTGTGTTTAAGGAAAAAACCTGAACCATGTGCTTTAAACTTTCAACACTATAAAACCTCGGTTCGTCTGAAAAAGGAATGTGTGTGTGTGTGTGTGTGTGGGGGGGCCTGCCAGCATCGTCTCAGTCTGCTGATTTAGTTTTACACATGACGATGATGTTCTTCCAGTGCGATGAGTCCCAGTGTGTCTGCTGACGTCACACGCACACGACAGGTGGAAGAACAGGAACCTTCAGCTTCTGTCTGCAGACGCACACACGGCAAAATACAAACCATGCATGTGCTCGTTCAGCTCATGCTTTATAAACTATAAACAACAACATCCACTGTGATGTGAAGTGAAGAACCACTGTGTGACGTAGCTGTCTGTGTCTTTGTGCCAGCACTGTCTGTCCAGCAGAAGCAGCAGTTAGACAGCGTTGTGTACTCGTCTCGCTTTGCACTCGCCCTTTTCTTCTCTCCGGACGTCGTCTTCAGTTTCCCCTGGACGGCTCGATACGTGACCGACAGCTCCTGCATCCGGTACATCACAGTCGACTCCCGCAAACGCAATGCAGGTCTGTTTCTTACTTACTTTTATTTCTTTATGCGTTTAGTTTAGTAGTAGCTGAAGAGAAGAATTTAGATAAAAATTCCCTGCAGAACAGTGCAAATTAATTCCATGACATAATCATAATTAGGTCTACGGGTCCAAGCCCTGGGGTACTCCGTCGGGACTAGTTTACCTTTTACTTTACTAGTCAGACACTTTAATCCAAAGCGAAAACCAGCAGCTACAAGTTGGTTTCTGTAAATTCTGAGTTACTACAAACTGGTCTCAGCTAGTCGAACGGAGCGGGGAAAGTCATTCCACCATCCTGCAAAGGAGAGTAGACTGGAATCAAATCAAATCAAACACATACACATTATACAGTGAAATGTGTTCTCTGCATTTGACCCATTGAGAAGCAGTGAGCAGCCACAGGCGGCGCTCAGGGAGCTGGGTGGGTGTCTCGCTCAGGGACACACCTGGTATGCGGGTTGGCCTGGGTAACTCAGCTGGGATTCCTGCTTTCCAGACCACTCTGCTACCAGGCCGCCTGTGTAGCTAACCAACTAATATATTGATATAAGACGTGCGTTTCCGTCTCCGGCCCTGTACGCATTAAGGATGTAAACTCAATGTTAGCAGCTACTGGAGAGAGGTGTGACATAATTGTATTCTCGCTGGTTTGAAATGAGGCGGGCTGAAACCTTTTGGACCATCTGGAGGGTTAGATGGTGACTGCAGACGCTCTGGCCAGGAGAGAGTTACAGTAGTTAAGTTAAGAGAGGAGCTGTCCACGATTGTTTAGATCCCCAAGGCCCCCCAAGGCTTTTTACAGACTCGAGTTGCAGTAGCGAGCTCGTTTGAATAGAGATATTTGTCTGAGGGCAGCTGCCTGGAAAGATCAGAATCTCCGTTTTGGACAAGTTCAGTTGCAGGTGTCGTTCAGATATCTATGCTGATGTCAGAGAGACAGGCGGGAAAGACACGATGGAGCTGAAGGACATAAGAATTTACCATGGATGGTGTTTGTGTCGGTTCAGACGATCCTGGTCGCGGTCCGTCCCTCGTCGTCCACACCGGTGTCCAATTTGGCCTGGAGCATCTGGAGCGAGACAAGGAAGACGTCCAGCCGATCATCTTACAGGAGCTCAAGAAGCTGCTCCCTGGTTTGCCTCAATCCATCAGCGTTAAGTGTCAGAAATGGAGGTATTCCCAGGTGAGTCGCCACAACGCAAAGGCCCGTCAAACACTGTTGGAGCCCTTGATTCATTCCATTCTTGTGTCCTGCAGGTCCTGACCTCAGTCCCAGAGTGTCCAGGTCACATGACCATCCTCACTCAGCCACTGCTCATTTGTGGCGGCGACGCTTTCAGCCACTCCAACTTCGACGGCTGCGTGGAGTCTGCATTGAGCATGCTCAGTGTGCTAAAGGGCTCACTGACACCAGGACAGGAGCAGCAACCCAATTAACGAGTCGGCTTCATGCTCACATTTCTGTAATATGCTGATTATTTCTCACATTTAATGTGATTGTGTCATAAATTCTGCAGACGCTTTGAACTTTAAACTAGAAATCACCTGAACATTATTTAAATTACACCTGGATGTAATTTAACTCAGCTTTAACTAAGGACATAACTTTAATGTAGGGATAACCGGGGTTAACTGATCGACATCTTGACTCTAGTTTGCTTGAGTTTTCACACTTAACTTGCGTTGGGGTGGACCCTCATCCAGATATTCTGAGATCTATATTCACTGATAAGTTTGTTCGGCATGTTACGCTGTCATTTGAGGACAGACGGTAAATGAAATCAGCTGTACTGTCACACTGATTGCTGGCCTTGTAAATTTGAAGACTGTTGATGATTAAATGTCAAACCTGAGTGAA
The DNA here is from genome assembly GCA_032359275.1 of Microctenopoma steveboyesi. Lineage (NCBI taxonomy): Eukaryota > Metazoa > Chordata > Actinopteri > Anabantiformes > Anabantidae > Microctenopoma > Microctenopoma steveboyesi. The sequence continues at coordinate 15,225,486 of JAUMHF010000011.1, read as the reverse complement.
GAAGCTGCAGAGCTGCTGCGATTCCACTGCAGCTTTACGCTTTCTTTGATCTTTTTATAGAAGCAGATAAGACAGAATTAGTTATGGTTTGGTGCCCACAAGGCTCACAGAGTGTGTATGACCTAATTTCTTCTCGCCTGTTCTCAGAGATTGCAGAATGCCCAGTCGAGCCGCTGCAGTGAATTGTGAGGAAGCGACGATCATTTCTGCCACGTCACTGAGAATCACAGAAATAAAAAAATCTAATAAACAGTGTTTATGCAGTAATGAGGACAGATCCTGGCGCTAATCAAGTTCAGCTGAGGTAGTCAAGTCTCTGGTTTGACTGAAATAACACTGATACTAGAGTTGGGTTAACTGAAACCGGGTTATCTTAACTCTGGTTTGACACTTATCAGCAAATCAGCATTAATTAAATTATTAAATTAAATGCATTTAGAATGTATTAGTTGTGAGTCTGGTTAGACTTTGGGTTGGTGGGTTCTCAGGTTCTAGTTGGAGGGTATCTAGACTAGGTTCTTGTGAGTTTGGAACGTTTCACCAGTCCAAGTAACCAGGAGAAGAGTTTGCTCTGGTCTAAATCAGTGTAGAACTTTGTAAACCTGGTCAGTTCTTCTTCCACACAACGGTAAAGCAAAATACATTACTACAATGCAAGAACAGAAACAACACGGTAAACAAGCAGCATCTAGTCGACCAGCAGTTAGATTAACGTCACAATGGGTTGATTGGGTTTAGGTTCTAGGCCTTTGGTCAGTACACCACCTAGGTCCAGAATGAAGCTCTTAACTGTTAAAGGAGTTGTTGGATAGACTGAAGCAGGCCCCTAACCCTGAGGTTGGGTCGATTCTCTCTAGTTCTGTGGCGGGTTTGTTGTGCATCACAAAATCATTGAGAAAGTACCAGACAACAAATGCTGTTTATAAATAGTTTATTCACCTTTACAGTGTCTCATTATAAAACAAGAAGGGACAGAATAAAAGAAGTGGGGGGCGGGCGGGGGCAGTTTAACATGACATGTTTTCTGTGGTGACACAAGCCGAGAAGTTACAGCGGCTTATCCGTCATCTGTTGTCCGAGTGGAAAAACTAAATGAACACCTGATAAAAACAAAGACGCTCTGCTCCGAACAAACGGACCTGAAGCCTCAGAGTCGAGCAGGAAGTTTGGTTCAGGTTCAGTGATTCCCAATCTGATCGGAAAAATCTCCAGTGTCCCTGAGATGCCAGACCTCGCTGAAATCTCATCCTAAAAACGTTTTCTCTTGTGGGATTAACATCGATCAAGTGGGGGTCGTTAAGCAGCTAAACAGAGTCACAATACAACGAAACAATCTTTACAATGTTTTTTACATGGTCTTTATCGTAACGCTGGGACTATGCTGTTCTACACTGTAATACAAGAAGAGAACCGTGGATATCTGCATCTTCTACGTGGATTATCCACTGACAACTAATAGCTTTAGCCTCAGAGCATTAGCATGAAATAATGTAAACAACCATCCAGTTCATGATTTTGGGTTTTTGCTTTAATTCTTGAAACACTAAAAAGGCGTTTTAAGAGTTTTAAACGTATTTTTGAGCAAATATTAGCTTATTTAGCTCGCCAGATCTAGCCAGTAAATCTAAGCGACAACCAGAGATACTGTTAGCGGTCAGCTGGTAACAAGCGAAACGACAATAAAAGGCTTTTATCTACCTTGGCCTGAAATGGAGGAGTCGTTATCTGAAGGACTGATCGTGTTACTGTAAACTGGAAATGTGCAAAAACAGAAAACAGTCGGGTTTAGTGACCAGTTTTCTAAAATGATTGTCAGCCTGGACCCCGTTATCATGGAGTGTAGTAGCCTGATGTCTGCAGGTTATTTCTAACAATTTTCTTCACAAATTTTGAGCCAATGAACATTAGGCTTCAATTAAAGGAACGGGCACGTTACCCATGTGCTTCTGTTTAAAGATCTAAACTGCAAATACCATCCACCTTCTCTCCTCCATCCAGTGGATACAATGGGTTTCTGGTTCTGTTTCTGAACAATACGACTGCAGTATAGTTGCTGCTGCTGACCTCACATGATCGTGCATTAAGGCAAAACGTAGAAAGAACATGAACACAGAGCAAGTTTACCAATCGACGTCAAAACTTTAAAACTAATGTTGGCAGGCTGGCGAGGAGACAGAAAGGAGCTGAAGCTTCGACTTACTGGCTAAAACAGACAAAACAAGAAGCTTTCTCACTCCCAGAGATTCCAGGTTCAAACATTTCTGCGCAGCAACACATTCAAATGTCTCAGAGTTCAATGGAAACACGACTGATGTCACCGCTAACACCAAACTTGTCTTAAAATCACCACGGAGTCTAATGTTCAATGGATTCTCTAATGTCTGTGGGAAATTACTCCGCAGAATAACACCAACCATGTTTTAAATCACGTTTCTGGATCAGTGCAGGAATCTGAAAAGCTGTCACGACTCTTCAGCAGGGTCGATAGAGTAGTTTTAGTTGAGAAAATCCCATTCCTGATTTCGATCTGGTTCTGATAACTCGCAGGCAACTACAGACTTGTCTGTCCAAATTCCCCATGTGCATTTGACACAGCTGGACATGGACAGCTATAAAATGATACTGAAAGAAAACGATACTGAGCACCTTAAACAGTCAAAGACGATGGACAGCACCTGCCTGGCCTCAATACCTCAAACCTGTTCAGTACCACACCGCATGTACGGTATGCTGCCAGCATTCAGCAGGAGCTAATAAAACAGTTTCTACTTCCAAGAATGTACGATATATACAAAGAGGGGTTTTAGACTAGCCTAGAAAAAAAATAGTTTTAAAATGTCAACAAAAGTCTTGACTCAAGCCAACAAACCAGGTTGTTTGACTGAAGGTCCCACATTGGGACAAATAGTGGGAGGTTTGGAAGAAGACCATCCTAGTCCACACACGTTTTCTAAATAAATTCATTCAGGTTTTAGCCCCTCTGATGAACTGGTCTAGATGCAAATTTTGTCTGAACAGGTTAGGGACAGGACGTGAGGCCAGGCCTGACAGCACCTAACAGGACTTAAGACAGAAAGTGTGTTGTTGCTGTGAATTGCTGGAGGCGACACAAACGGAGCCTGTGGGTAGATCGCCAGAGCTTTTGGACGAACCCACACTGCTGAGCACCACAGATGGAAAACAGGCTCAGCTTAGCACCTAAAACCCAAAGTGTAGGTCTGTAGACAACAGTAGTTCAAAAGCACAGGCCAGCTGTTGGTAGGAGGCTCCAGATGAGCTGGAGGCTTTCATTAGGCCTGGATCCTGTGCCTCAAGATGTGATCACACTGGACGCAAGATGGAAGGTCTTTCTCAGTGGGCTGAAGACTAAAAAGGTTTACAAAAACCATCACTCGAGGAACAAATGGCTGCTACTGTTCAACAACCAGGACAGTCTCAGCTCAGTATCAAGGCTAAGAATCAGGAGCTGCCTTCTGGACATAGTGACTAATCCTGCCAAGACCCAGAGGAGCCTCTACGTGTCTTGCCGTGTTACGTCTAGTTTCATTCTTTAGCACATTTAATCATACTAAAAATGCATGAAAGATTTTTTATTGGCCTTTCTTTGTTCAATTGTGTGTCGCTAACGACAAGGTGGAATGCGAGTTTGCTTCCACCCATCTTCTCTTATGGGTCTGAATTGACAATGATCCTGTTAAACAGGGTTGTAGAATACAATGAACACTTTTTGTGGTATTAAGCCTCCGGACTGCGTCCTGTGTGATCAGGTTCTTGACAAAGCCAACAAAAAGAACTAGAAATCCAAACTCGGGCTCATGGAAACACCTAAGATGAATCAAGTACAGGACCGTGGTGGATGACCAGCTGTAGCACCAAATGTTAGGACAGCAATCAGGCATGAGGACGTCAGAAGTACTGCTTCTACCTAAACCCGATGCGGAGGCAGATGATCATTAAGGATGCTCTGATTGGCTGCTGATGGGGATGGGCTGGACTTGAAAAACACTTTTCTGAAGCTACAGCTACAAAACAATATATTTTTTTAATTCCCACTTGTTCCCATTTGTTCTAAGCACCAGAGAAACGGTTCTGTTAAACCAGTGCATCCCTAATGTTCATTTGCTTCAGGTAAATGCAGAGGGAGTTGTGTCAGAGCTGCTGTAATGTTTGTGTGATCTTCAAATGGCTGTTCCTGGTGGTAAAGGTACAGTTTGCAAAAATGTCAGTGCTAAATGTCTCCACACGTTACTGAATAAAGAGATTATTAGTCTACGGACAGAGTACTGATTATAGAGCATCACCCTTTTTGACACGTCTTAACCAAAGACAGCGGCTGAACCTTGTAAATCATCGACTAGAAAACTACCACAGACCAACGCCAGGTTCTGACCCAAAGACTGTGCTTTAACCTCCCAAACAGCAGCTTTATCTCTCAGCCTGACATTATTAGCACAAACATGAAGCAGCCAGGCTTCCTTGGATGGACTGCCTGGAAAAGCATACAAAGCAATCAAGATTCAGCGAACTGTCCTTTATGCAGAGCAAACCCCACCCGTCTGTAATCCAGGCACATCAAAACCAAGAGCTCTGGACTCATAAATCCTGTTGCCGTTTGCATCGGGGGGTGTTCTCCTACATAAGTAAAGCTTAAATGCAGATGTGGGTGAAGGAATGGTTATACCGTGTGTAGCTTGTTTCTTGTTTAGCTTAATGATTGATACAGGTCAGAGTATAATAAAAATACAATTTCTGTAACTATGTGAGCTGTCTGAAGGACTGCACAGAATCTGTCTGTGCAAAACTGGAGACAGGGAGACAGGAGGACAGAAAGCATTTGTTCACATTAGGTTTGTGGTACGTGTCTTCTCAACAGTAGATGATTGACAGAGCTGCGGAAGATTGTGAATAATCCAGGTTCCTCTTCTTTATTGTCAGATTCTAACAGGTTGTCATTTCTCTTTGTGTGCCACCGTGTCCCAAAGTCAATAAAGTGCAGGTCCAAACTGGGCCTGGACCAGCAGAGAGCTGCTCCGGTTTGGTCTAAAATCTGACTCAGAAAAAGGGAGGAGACTGTAGTTTTGGGGCTGAAAATGTTCTTTGGTGGGAATTATCATTTTTAATCATGGAACATTGTTTTGTTTTTACTAATCCTGAATGAACTCGTAGACCAGATGTAGACCAGAAGTCTACATCAGGCCACATGGGTCACAACCTCAGCCGGACCAGTGATAACAGACTCAAAGTGTTTCATATTAGCTAGTCTAAACCATCGTAACTGGCCCAAGATTCAGACAGACTGCTCCAAACTGGTCTACACCATCTGAGATTAGCTAGTCTAACGCAGTTCAAATTAATCCCAAATTAGGATTACGGTTAATTTGGAGCCTCTTCTCTCCAAAGAAACACAAACCATCCCAGTCTATCTGACATTTAACCAAACAGAAAGTGATTTGTCTTAAACGAGCACTTTGGAGGATTAATTAAAACCAACTGAAACTAAGGACTTCTCAGTGAAGACACTCCCTTATACCGATGTGCAGCAGCAGTCCTTTAACATGCTGGTTGAACCCTCAGGTGTTTAAAACGGCCTCTGATCAACCCGCCTTCTCTTAAAGTTACAGAAATAGGTCGTCTAACACAGAAACCTTTATCCAACACTTGATATTTACCACAAGTTTTAGTCTCTAAAATTTGTTTTAAAGTTAGTGCAGCCGACTTGGCGGGAAAATAAATTTGATCTTGTTTAAATTTGAAGAGCTGACCGTCAAAACTTTTAATGGGAGATTTGGGATGTTGATAACGAAACGTGAGTTTGGGCCAGAAACTGAAACGGTTCACACACAGAGAGAAGAGTCAACTCTCCAACACAGATTTAAACTGAAGCATGAAGAGGTCAGAGGCGACGCTCCAGGAAGGAGGGATGGAAGGACACATGGGGAGTGTGGGGGTGTATCCAACAAACATACTGGTGTAGTCACTAAAGAAGTCTACTTGTCTTTCAGTTTCTTTATATTCAAGTTTTACTCCTTTAATTTTTACATGTCCCATCTGTCCATTCATTTGTCTTTCGCTCTGATCGCCGTTCACTTTCCCACCCGCTGATCCCAGCACTCCTCACCTCTGACTCTCACATCATCCGATTGTCCAGGTGTGCACGGAGCAGAGGACTGACAGGGGGCGGGAGGACTTCCTTTCTGATTTGATTTTTTTTTTAAATCCAGAGTCCCACAGCTCCGCTCTGGTCCGTCGGTTATATTCCCCGTGAGCTAACCACTCGCTAGTCTTAGTTTGGCCGTTCATGAGTGTGTATACATACATACTTACATACATACTGTATATTTTATATACGTCTGAGAGAGTGAGCGTGTGTGTCAGACTTTTGTGATCTGATTGTGGTGATCATCTTCAAACGGCTCGTTTTCCGGGTCCGAGTCCGTCGTGTCGGAGTAGTGGTAGGGGTCCGGTTCGTTGTCGCTGACGTCCGGCGTCACCGAGGCCGACGTGCTGCTCGCGTCACAGTTGGCTCCTTCCTCTACCGTCTTGGTAAAAAACAGTTTCACCTAAAACAGACAATAAAGTGTGAACCGCGAACATGCAGGAATGCAGACCTGTGGGGAACCACCCCCACATGTGACAGTCACAGATCTTGTGTAGAGACGATACAACTTTTAGCTCCGCCTTAAACGGTTTCAGGGTTAGCAGTTTTAAAATAGCTTTATACTTGAAGACAAGGCCCATAGGACACACCTTTTACCTGCAGTGTGCAGCTGCCAAATTCCTGGTTTTTCTTTATCTGTGAACTGGGTTAAATGATGCTTTACCTTGAAGTTCGGGGAGAAGTTCTTGTTGGCCTTGTCTTTGTTGGCTTTGTCCAGGTCGTTCTTTGTCAGAGTGAGGACCAGGTAGTCTCTGTCGTTGGTTTCTCCCGCCATCATTCCCAGGTTCTGGTGTGTTCTGTCGGCTTGCTCCTGCAGTGTCCCAGCGCTGCCGTTCTCCAGTTTGTCGGTGTTCTCCTCTGGCCCTGGGATGAAGAATGTGTTGACCCAGAAGTGGAACATCTTATCCTGGAAGGAGAGAAGAGTCAAAAGAGGCTGGTGGATGTGAGGAGCTCTGAAATTTGTGAATTAGATCTGACAGCGTATAATCAGTCCAAAAGGTCCCACGAGAACAAAGTGGTTCATCTAAGCAGATCCACAAAATTCACCATGAGTAGCAGTAAACCTAAACCTAAGATGACTCACCCAAAACAATAACCTAGCTAAGAAGGTTTATGAGCCCAAATCAACTTCTTCACCTCAAGGATCAAGACAGTTCTGAGTGTTTCCCACTACAGTCAGAACAGTCCAGGAGCAGCACACACCAGACACCTGAGTAGACTGTGGGCAACACACTGAACAGCTGGATGGTAACAACTGGAATTCTGGAGGCAGACGAGCCAGCAAACAATGGATCCCCACGTTTTTGGAGCAGAAATAAAATGGACGCCAGCCGAAAGCTTCAGCTTTTTCTAAACAGTGGAATATGAGCAGTAAAAGTATCCACCGACAATCAACCAATTTGCCAACGGAGAAAATCTAGAGCAGGATACGGGGCAACGCATGGTACTCATCAGGGATCAACACAAAGATTTGCTAATAAAACTTCACCCATTAATTAATTATTTAATGTGATCGTTTCAAAACCAACTGGTCATTATGAGCCTCCAACCTTTCTCCAAGGTGACAGACACAAACAGACGACACAAACCTGCTTCTTCTCAGTACTTATTGAAGTACATAAAGTACTAAAATACCTGACAAACATCAACGGATCGCAGTAATCAAAGTACCAACAAAGCAGCATAATACTTCTTCTTCGTCTCATACACAGCTGAAGAAAAAAAATTAAATCAGACCACTGCAAAATTATCAGCTTCTCTGATTCTGCTATTAAAAATGTTTTATTGTGTAAACTACTGACATAACATAGCCCAAGTTCCCGATACAAATATTTACCATTTATACAAAATGACAAAGTTAAACCTTCACATTCTTCTGATTATGTGGGATTCTGAACTTTTCATTCGCTGTAATGAATCGAATATGCGAGTTTAAGATGGTTAATGTGAAAGATGAAGCTGCTGCTCACCTTCTTCATCATCTTGTTCTGTTTGTGGAAGAACTCCACCTTGATGTCTCCGCAGACAGGCAGCGGCTGTGAGAACTCAAAGATCATCAGTTTGTCTTCCCGCCTCGTGTGGGCGGGGTTGGATGTGTGGATCTTCACTTTCAGTTGGTAGACCACAAACTGAGGGTCTGCACCAAGAACACAACATGAGACTCAGCACACAGACTGGCGAGTGTGTGGATGTCAACACAGGGAGACAGACTTACTGCAGTTGCCTCCAGTGAACATGGGGATGGTTTCAAACAGCATCTTATGGAAGAGCAGAGCGACAGGCTTGTACAGAAGCCGGTTCCTCAACAGGAAGCTGTAGTAGACAACGTAACGCCGCTGACTGGGGATGGTCACACCCTGGAAAAAAACAAAAAACAGATTCAAATGTGATTTGTTGTTGCATAATAAAGGTTTATATTTACTTTGAACTACCTGCATCTACTTTGTTTAGATTTACACATTTGTCTTATGTAGTTCTGCACGAACAGGAACATAAGCAATAAAAAATGATTGCTGAGGTTTAACACTTGGCTGCCCCTCAGCAGCCAATCACAGTGGATTACAGACAGCTGACCTGCCCTCTGTCGTCATGGGAGGAATCCCTGTTCACACACCTTCCTTCCTTTCTCTAACCCACGTTTCCTCCCTTCATCCCTTAACATTTCATCATTTTGTTCTCCACATCATTTCTTTGTTTTGCTTCCCAGTGATCAGCACGAATCAGCAGATATGACACCACCAGTGTTACCCTTCATATCAGGCAGCAGGGGTTGTTACCTTCTTGTCGCGGGTGCGGACCTCTCCGTAGAAGTCCAGCGCCTCCTGAGCCTCCTGAAACTTGCCTCGGTGCAGCAGGTAGGCACAGATCATGACACCGGTGCGGCCTTTTCCCGCCTTGCAGTGGATGGCAGCGACGTGCTGCTCGTCCTCGCTCAACCAAAGATCTAGATCCTCACAGAACGGCTTGATCAGCTCTAGCTGGGGCGGGTTGTGGTCCTCAAAGGGATATTGAGCCACTGAAAGGAGGAGAGTGAAACAGGGTGAAGCACAGCGGTGGATAAATGCACCACTACGAGAGGGTCTGAGGCCCTGAGTGCTGAGTCGCATTCTTCATTAGCACACACGAGAGATTTGAGAGAAATTATATTGTTCTCTACTTTCTCATCGTGCAGCCTCACAGATCTTAAAGCTCGGGGGTTCAGATTTAACTGCACTCCGTAAGGCTACAGATAAGTACCACCGCTGATCATGTACGGTGGTTTCATCTCAGCTCCTCTTGTGGAAAACAAATAAAACTCTTGTAATTTAATTAATCTGATTATTAACACTGGAAATATTTTCACAATCTTTCCTCCGAAAGGTTTCTTCAGTTCTAATGGTGTGTTTACTCCCAGGTATTTAATCTCCATGGAGCGGGTCATAGGTCATACCCCCCCCCCCGTCTGCCCATGTTTCCCGTCTGTATCCTTACTATCACAATTTAAAAAAAGCTTGTGTTTGGTGATTTGATGATTAAAATACGATGAGACGTTACTCAGCAGAAAGACCAGGAGATAATTTCTCTGTGATGACGTGTTGTCAGCAGATACATCTCCACAAACACACAGAGGTGAGCTATAATAACATCATCTTACCTCGACAGCTGAACTTTGCTGTGTCGTAATTTCGCTCTGCACATCTGTGGACACGGAAACGGATGTTACAATGAGCAGAAACCAGCAAACTGAACCATGGTGGTCAACAGACACTACAGGATGTGCCGATAGTGAGCGTGGTAGTCACGAGCAATTATTAATATCACTAATCACTGATAAAAGTCTTTGTTTATGGCTCAGAATTCCCCTTAAGCAGATTTAGAGCATTTTTATAAATAAATCTTAAATCTGGCTCCAGGTCTCATTTTCCAGATGATCCAACCACTGGCTGGTATTGATTACATTTAATTCAGTTTCATTTATATGGCGCCAGATTGAAATGCAGAATTTCATCCCTTCACTCTGAATCGTCCAACAGGTAAAGGTACTACACCAATCAGGGTGGGAGGGGCTTAACGTGACGACCAATAACCAACAGGGCATTCATAACTTGGAAGTTGAACCACTAACCCTGGGGTTTGTAGACAACTGACTCACAGTCAACACAAACAAAACTGGGTCTATCCACAGCAGCGACACCAACACTGAGCAGAAAGGCTGAGCTGAAGCCGATTTCCTGTTCTGGTCCAGAGTCCAGTTTTGCAAAAACCTGAAGCCAGGTTGGTTACTAACTACAGTTAATTTGTGTTTACGGGTGAATCTGGCAACAAGTCCACACATGACGCCTGCACACGTACACAACAACGACACAGGGAAGAAGCCGTACTTACAGGTTGTAGATCTTATAGTGATTCTTGTGCTTCGAGTCTAAAAATCTGAGACAAACAGACAAACGTTACTGTACTGGTCACCTCCAGAGGTTGGATAGTATCTGAGTGTAAACAGAACGGTTCTGACTAGCAGTCGACTGATTTGGGTTCGTCATTCAGCACTTAAACATTTATTTAAAACAGTATGTTATTATTATTAAATATCCACATATTAACTTGTTTCGTTAATGCTCGGTTCTGTTAGTCACCATCACGTTCATGTAAAACAGAAACCACCACTATGGTTTAAGTGGGAGTTAACTTTAAACTTCTGCTACCACATGTACCTGACAGCTGGTGTTTGTGGTCACTTCACCAAACTGGCAGACTTACCGAACAACGTCGTCGATGTTGTTCCTATAAACTCCCTCAAGCCGCTCAGCAGGGAAACCCATCGCTATGATGTTGGGATAAATATCTGATCGGTCTGTTAAAGATCAATATTCAGTGTTGGATAAGTTAAAGCTCTTTAACTGGCAAGTTTGTCGTCTAACTGTGCAGAATCAGCACAGATAAAAACATGCTGGACCAGATTAAATGAGACAGCTGCAACATGTGACATCATATTAAATCTTTCTGCAACATGAACTTCAGTCAGGTCTCAGCTCAGCGTCTTCTGTTGCCATCAGGGTCTGTGACCTGCAGCACAGCATTCGCTGGCTCACCTTCAGATTTACTGAAGTGACCTTCACTGAATGATGAAGCAGAATGAGGATTATTTCCTCCAGTGAGGAGCCAAGTGAGAGAGCAAGTCACAGAGCAGGGAACTGAACCCTCACGCTTTAGTCTGAGAGTTAAGTCTGATCTATCACAGCCGGTTTATACCGTCAACATTTTTACTCACTCCTTAGATCAGATATGAATTAGTCCAACTTTAAAACAACATGTTCCTCTGACAATGTTGAATCATTTAACATGTTAAGTCACAGGAACATAAAGCTTTTTTTCATCCACATCAATATTAACACTTCAGCATGTTGCCAAAGGACAAACGACAGGATCAAACCATCTACATATATCAGATCATAACTTTTGAAGCTGGAACATGTTCATTTGATTAAAACTGGTATTAACGTGCAATTAATAGAGTAATAATGTCTTTCGCAGATCGACCTGGATTCTGTCTTTAGCTTCAAAACCTGGCGATATTAACCGAGTTACAGAATCTAGAAGAAGGTGTTGCAGGTGTGTTAGCTGCTGCTGATGCAACAACACTGACACCGCTGGTAGCTTAGCATGCTAGGCTACCATGCTAGGCTACAAGCGAATTAATCATAATTATCTTCATTGGCAGAAGAGTGTGAAGCTTCGCCAGACGACGTGTTGGAAAAGGAAGCAAAATAAAAGAGTCGATATTCAGACTGACCGCAGATAAACCTATGCTAACGTTAGCTAGCTACACGCAGTAAACTGCACAACGAACGTCGTTGAAAAAACGAGCAATTTAACACAAACTTGCACATATGACGAGATAAATGCACATTAATGCGAAAACGTGTTACTGCGTGTGGGAAGCAGCCCCACGTTAAACAAATGAACACTTTCCAACATTTTAGCAATTTTAATGATTTTTAAACTCCTTCCACCACCGTTAACAGCCCACTGCATCAACCAATGAGCACAGACGTTTCTAACATTTGATGTTTTAATATTAAAAATAATAATATAGTGTTTCATCCGTTTGAAGAGTAGCTCTGCCCATTAAAGTGTTAGTTTGTACGAACACCCCCTTTGCTGACATGTCCAGCTTTGCTAAATTACCGCATATTTCAATGGACTTCTGCGTGACGTTCGACGACGAACAAGCTAGCAGAGCAGGCTAACCTGAACCAGTTACAGTAGAAGGATACAGGTCAGGTCCAGGTCGAAGCCGTCCTCCTGGTACCGCCTTTTATTTCTGCTCACCGTTTTCTTCAGTAACGTTAGGGCAGCCATGATCGGCGTCTCCGTGAGCTGCGTGAAATTATGAGAAAGTACGGAGAGACCGCCCGTGTTCCTCCGTCCCTGATCCGTAGCCTCCACCGTCTGGCTGCCGGGGAGAGCCAGGAGCTCCCCGAGTCCTCGAACGGATCTTTTTAAGGCACAATGAATCCTTCCTGGTTAATAATCACGACAATGTGAGCCCCGAAAGGAGACAAAACGGTCCTGTTATCCGCCCTGCTCGGGTGCCACTCTGCGAGCTCCGGGGCGGCCACAGGTTAGCCGGCCTGCTAGTTGACAGACAGCCCGTCCGTCGGTGCTGTTTTCTGGGTCAGACCAAGGGGGCGCCGGGGCCTCCTACCTGCTCGCACTGCGGGCCCGGACTTCCAGGTCCCCCGCCTGGAGATAAAACCATCCGCGGTATGCTGTTCGGTGAAGACCCAGCTCTCCGGACGTCGGACAGATCCAGTCGGACTGTTCCCGGTCTTGGTGCGCAGCAGAGGCGCCGTGATTGGACGCAGATAAGCGGAGAGCAAATCTCTCCGCGGAGGAAGAGACCGACTAACCGCGGAGACGCCGAGTCCCAGTGGAGTCAAAGTAGAGTCTTAGCAGAAGCGGAGAACATCCGGTTCGTCTCTTCAAAGTAATGGTCCGAGTACAAAGGTTCTAGTCGTGTTTCGGGTTCTCAAGGTTCAAGGTTGCTTTCAACAATATACATTTTACAGTACAAAGTGAAATGAAATAACGTTCCCAGGACCATGGTGTTGCATTAAAGGACAGAGACAAAAACGGAACATAAACTGCACTTCTTCCACATAAAGTGCACGTGTGCAGACATGTGACAACAATTTAAACAAACGCAGACAAAAGTAGACAATTTCTATCAGAGTAGCAATGGGTGGATGTGTAAGTAAAAACAAAGAACACGTTAAAGTGCAGCAGTGCAAATGACTGTGTATGTGTGTGTCTGTGTGTGACAGTCTAGTCCTTGAGTGTATAGGAGCCTGTGTTTAAAAGCCTAATGACTTGAGGGAAGAAGATGTTGCAGAGTCTAGTAGTGAGGGCCCGAATGCTTCGATACCTCTTACCAGATGGTAGGAGGTTGAAAAGTGAGTGTCACGGGTGCGTGGGGTCCTTCTCAATGCTGGTAGCTTTGCGGATGCAGCGTGATTGGTGGATGACTTCGATGGAGGGAAGGGAGACGCCGATGATCTTCTCAGCTGTTCTCACTATCCGTTGTAGGGTCTTGCAGGGTCTGTCACAGCGCAATTTCCATACCAGACAGTGATACAGCTGCTCGGGATGCTCTCGATCATCCCCCTGTAGAAGGTAGTGAGGATGGGTGGTGGCAGATGGGCTTTCCTCAGCCTCCGCAGAAGGTAGAGACGCTTTTATAGTGTTGGGCGGGCTCAGGAGTAACATACACAGTTCACCACTGTATCCACAGACACAATTCAAAAGGAAGCCAAACACGAAATCCGTGCAGAACCACTGCAGAGTTTTCTGGGCCCAATATCATCATCAATTTCCCTCTGGGATTCATAAAGCCTTTTGAATCTTAAATCATGAATCATCACCATCAGAGGGAAATACAGCAGAAACGTTCTATTCAGGTTCTCCCAAAGAGCAGAACAGACGGCCGCGCAAGGCTCTGTGTGTAGGTGTGAACGTTAGTCTGTCTTTGTGTGTCAGGCCTCTGACAGCCTGGTGACCTGTCCAGGTGTACCTCACCTCTCTTCCAGTGACAGCTGGCATTGACTGTTCCACTCCCACGAGCCTTAGCAGTTTGATTAATGATGGAAACCAAAACATATCTTATTTTGGAGACAGTTTCAAAAACACACGTGGCCCTGACTAATTGAACAACTCAGGCAGTGGTGTCTAAATATTAGTTACTATGGGGTTTTCTCCAGACTTGAAAAAGCCCTCTGGAAGGGAGGGGTGAAACCTTGTCATGAAACCAAACAAGTCCAGTTGCTATTGGATTAGAATTTTTTTTTAGATTAGTTAGTACAGGGTTTCTGAGTAGTCAGTTATTTCAGTTTGACTAGTGAGTTCTGTAGGTTTTTATTTATTTAATTTCATAATAAATTATACCTGCAAATCACAGAACACAGCTGCAACTTTTACCATTAATAAAGTTAAAACCAATAATTAATTTGTGTGCTTTTATTTTGTAATTCCAACACTTCCTACTGTTGTCTCACTGTGTCAGACTTGACAATGCTATCTGTTAGCATGTTAGCAGCTAACTGGTCTTTCTGAACCTAACGCATCCTGTCAGCACACAGGGTTGCCATGTTGCCTTCGCACCATCCTCCTATTCAGAACCGAAAGTCATGAAACAACATTTGCATGAAATGTTCCGAACCTGGCACCGCGCAGAGTCTCTCTGACATTACATAATGTACCCTGCGGCCACAGCAGGACGTTCATATCTGGACTTTTACATCAGTTTCTGTAATGTAAAAATAGTGTGTAATAGTATTATTATCTTTTTTTACTAGTACAAACACGATGCAGACACGTCAGCGTGTTTAATTACACATACAAATCTAACCTTCTAAACATTTAGTACTTTGCTTGACAGACGCTTTTATCCAGAGCGACTTACAGGGAGGCTCAGGGACACACCTGGAGTCAGACGGGGGCCAGGCCGCGTACTGACATGGGGGAGTGTACTGTAAGTAGTATTTTACAGTTGTAGCTGGTTTTAACTCTGTTATAATTAATATACATACAATTTCGCAGTCGCTTTATATAACCACTTTGGACAAGTTAAAATGTCAGAAAAATCACTACTGAGGTTTTTACTGTATAATAGAACATGGTGATCCACTGAGCTGCTGGCAAACATAAACCATGATTCAGACCTATAAAAATGTATTTAAAATAAATTACGGATATCCCGGTTTTAGATCCTGTGACTATGTCTAGTTTTGTTTACAATGAGGCAAAGACATGGATTTTATCAGTTTCTAAACATAGTAAAATGGGATGCTTGAGTCTGGTTTGTGTGTCTTATAAAATTAAACAATTTAATTCATGAACCTTCAGTAATTAAATATATCAAGTAAATGTTGAAGCTACACAGAAAAATTTAACTATTTAAAATGTATTTCATATTTGAAAACGTCTTGTGGTACATTTACTTGAGTAAATACAGGCTGTGTACTCACTCGGTTGCTGCGTGTTGTCTGTCACTGACTGAGCTGCAAGTAGCGCTAGCGAGGCACACAGTTCGTTACCAACCGCTTAGTAATACCACGAAGAAGAAGCCGTTCCGCTGCCTGCCTTGTTTCCACAGCAGGTGAGATTTTGTCACATTTAACGAAAATCTGAGGAGTTTCTGATGTCTTTTTGTTCCCGGTTTACCGGAGCTGTCGGTGCTTCCCCGTGAGTTACCGCCGCTCATATACACCTGTTTATACGGCGAAAAGCCGCCGTGTTGCCGGCGGGGAGCCCAGAAGGTCAAGCTAATGCTAAATGTAGCAGCTAGCCCGCGGTGAGCTTTCAGTTTTCTGACACTGGTACAACAGGGTCCCGGACTGTGGTCCGGAGACCAGCAGCCAAACGGGGTAAACGGAGGCCTAGAAATCTCCACAGAGAATTAAGAACAGTAGCATTTTTAATATCGGTCTTGGATTTGATTTTGTGAACAATTCAGCTTCTCATAGGAACATGCCACCAGACTCAGTTGAACATTGTGACATTTGATCACTTTTCACATATTGTTAGCAAGATACAAGTTTTAAGATGATTGCTAAAGCTCAGAAATGACTCAACAGGAGTTAGCTTTGGATTCGGGTTGTGTCCAATGTGAAAATTTGTTAAGGTTTTTGTGTTGAGAGTGACACGTGACATCTAGGTGGACAGTCAGAAAGTGAAAGCTGCTCATCAAATATTCAATTCTATGTCTTGTACCAGCACCAACCCAATCTTATTCTGACTTTCAACAACTCAACACACCCGAGTTATTTTAACAGCTGTTTTAAAAAACAGATCATAAACTCATCACCAGCTCTAGCTTTATTCTTATGAAACTTCAAGAACAATCACAGAGGAAAAGTCTCGCCAAACTACATTTAAATCCAAAAGTACCATTTTCAGAACATCTTAGAGCAATAAGTATTTATTATTATTAGATCTAAAACAAAACAAACATTAATGTGATGCATGTATAATAATTCTGTATTTGTAGGTGTAACTTGGTTGACCTGGGAACACAACCCGGGGCCAGCTGACCTGAAACTAAAAGTCAGTTATTTCAGTTTAATTATGAATGCATCTTTCAGTAATACTAACTTTATTTGATAAGAAACTTCATCAATCAGGTATTTACTTAAGCAAATGTCTGAATAGGAGAAATATTTGGTCATTTATTCAGTGTAACTTTATAAAACCTTCATGTTATTGTGTGTCTGCAGCCCAGGGTTTATTTCCCGTCCTCCCCGACCTGACCATGGTGCTAAGGGAGGTCCCAGCTGAAAACATCACCCGTCCTCTGGGCAGGAACGAGGTCATCGGCCTCCTCTTTCGTCTCACCATTTTCGGTGCCGTCACCTACTTTACTATCAAGTGGATGGTGGACGCCATTGACCCCACCCGGAAACAGAAAGTGGAGGCTCAGAAACAGGTGAGACGATGGAGGGTGGAGCAGTGATGTGGGTCACAAGTGAACTGTAGAAACCAAAGAAGGTTCGTAATCAGGATCTTGAATGTTTTGACTTCACAGCTGCATCAGTTATTTGTCGTCACGTTATTAATCAGGCTTCAGTTAAAACACACAACAGACTGGTGATATGATGTCTAACTCTATTCCTTAGATGATTATTCCTTCCAAATTAAAGGTTTTCTGAGCTCATTGTATGTTTCAGATCCATCTGCAGGTGTTCATCAGAAGACACTTGCAGACTCTAAAGTGAAATCTGTTCATACACTAACTTTGTTTTCCTTTGTTTTCAGGCAGAAAAGTTGATGCGTCAGATCGGCGTTAAAAATGTGAAACTGTCTGAATATGAAATGAGCATCGCTGCTCACCTGGTCGACCCGCTGACCATGCAGGTAACGCTTACTGACATTTTCTCGACACAAGTGAAACGTCTGCACAGAGCATAAAAGATGATGATGACATGATCTAAAATAAGTTTTCTGCTTTACCTCCTATTTCATGAACATTCAAAATTAATAAAACATTTTGAACTATTTGACTATCAATAGTCTTAACCTTCATATGTACGGGACATGTTTGCTGTTCTGTGAAACAGAAACGTGCTGAAAACATTTACACAGCTGAAGCAGGAACATTCTCATTAATAAAGCTCTTTTCAGTACAGTTAATTCTTAATGATTTCACAGTGGAAACAGGAAACAGCAGAGGATCTAAAACAGAGCCCTGAGGGACGCCGTGGCTCAGGATGACGCTAACACAGCTAGACAATAGCAACAGAAAATCTATTTCCGTCAATAATAATCATCATCAAATTAAATCCAGAACATTCCTTTGGTCCAGATTCTGGTGTTTTCTAGATTAACTCCACTTAAATAATCCATTGTCTAGTCTAGGGGTGGCCAAGTTCGGGCCTCGAGAGCCGCAGCCCTGCTTGTTTTCCAACCATCCCTGCACTTACAGCTTCTGA
>JAUMHF010000011.1:15176735-15194305 GCA_032359275.1 Microctenopoma steveboyesi | reverse complement strand
TGCTGATGAAATGTCCTGGAAGAGTTTCCTCTCAGCTGACGGCGTAGTTTAACATTAACAGCATTAATTATTTGTATTTGCTACAAAAACCTGAGAGAGAACAGTGAGAATTTACAGCTTCAGGTTCTCATTCACTGCCAGGAAACTTCCAACCATTATATTAAAAATGATCAATTACAGGATGGGGTCAAACATCCGTCTAATTCTCACTCATTTAAAACACTAATGGTTATTTTTTGTTAGAGGATATAGTTTCAGACATGGTCTGCTGTAATCTACTAATAATCTAATAACTCAGCTGCTTTTATCAAATCATGTGAGCAGTGGTTCAGCTCTCCTCCAGTCTTCACCCTTTTTTTACCACAGGAGTAATTGTTATATGTGTATGTGAATATGTATAGATATGTTTGTGTATATATAAATATGTGGATATATGTGGATCCCCAGGCTTTTAGATCCATTGGAGACCTGAAGACCAGATTAACCCTTTATGTGTTTTTAGTTGTGTTTAGCTTGGTCTTTTTTTATTTCAGAACTTTCTGGATCTCTTTTGTCACTAACACAAACTACAGACGCTGTTTAATCAGTGCTACAGGTGTAAATGCAGTTAACTCCACCTAAAGTGCTTCGTCCTGCATGAGACGTGTTTGGATAGAGTCGGTTTCAGCGTTTCAGGTTTTTGAACCAAAACCAATAAAATGACCTGAAATCACGACGTGTTTGTTCATGTGAGCGATGTCGCTGTCAGCATTCTTCATACAGGTCTTCGTTTGTCTGTCTGTGTCAGTTCCGGCCGGTTCTTTTTACTCCTCCTGGGGGGGGGGGGGGTGACCAGACTGGAGCGAGGAGTGACCACAACTGTCAGCTTTTTCCTTCACCACAGGAAAATGAAGGTGAAGAACCCAACCCAGAGCTGGAGGTGGTGGAGGACAACAGGACAGTTCCTGGAGGTCAGTGAGGAAGTGTATTTAGTTGTTTGCTTGTTTGTTTCAAGCTGCTGCAAGCTTTACCAGACAAGACAAGTCTGTTAAAGGCAACCTCTTCTCTCCTGGACCTCCCCGTAGTCCCATTTATTACTGTGACCTCACTTACCCCATACAATGGTTTCGTTTTTAGGGTTTATAAAGCCATTGAGGAAGGGGCGGGGTCACGTGAAGGCTTAGCAGCCTATCGGGAGATTCTTCCGAGGTTACAGAGCTGCAGTCTGTGAAATGCAGCCTGGTGTCGCTTGTACTTTCGGTTGAAGTGTCACGTGATTCGGCTTCTCAGGATAACACCTGCAGAGCTGCAGCGTGTCTGTACGAGTGTCTCCACAAACAGCAGCAGAAGTAGTTGTGATTGTAGCAGAAATGTTGTCGGTGGTTCATCTTCCTTTGTGGTTCCTCATTCTCCCTGTGGTCTCTGCATCTACAGGTGAGTGTGTTTCTGCATACTTTCTCCTTTTGCGGTCAAAAGAGGCTCCAGCAGCCCCGCGACCTTCACGAGGAAAGCGGATAAGAAAATAAAAGGATGAGTAAAAACAAACGTTACTGATCGTCTGCTCTGACAGCAGTTTTTATGAGCTCAGAAGTCCGCTATTTGTTCAGAAGACTAATTATAAGTCTTTCTATCTCCTCTACAGACTGATTCTGCTCTAAAACAACCTGTTACACGCGCACACTTATGTAGAAGAGGTGGAGCCGAATACGTTTTTCCAAAAGGCACAAATAATAATTGCACTAATACTTGTTTCTAACAAATGGTTTTAACATTTTTGTGGAACAAGAAAAACTTTGCGTTTTATTTAAGCTTATGTCCGGACTGAGTGACGTCAGGAGTCCGTGCTCTCATGTTCGCTCTGTTTATGTCGCTGTTAGCTCGGTAATTTAGACAATAGTGATCATTAATAATCATTTACTATGATTATTAATAATTTAGACAATAGTCAGCGTAACGTAAACGTTCGGTTAAAACAATGCCCGCGTAGTTGTGTAGAATTGTGTTAAACTTTAGGGTCGCATCCTGTCGCTCATTAAGTAGCTCTTAGCTCACACATGGATTTGGGCAACCAAATAGAAAAGAGTGTGACTGCTGCTGCTGAGGCGTCTCTTGATCCTTCACCAGCCAAGAAACACTGCGTGGAAGCATTTAATATTTATATATAGTGGTCCATGCTGCAGATAAAACCAAAGTGATATGGAATATGTGCAAAAGTCAAATCAGCAGAGACAGATGTGTGTGTGTGTGTGTATATATATATAAATAATATATACTATCTCTGAACTTTTACAATGGTTATTGTAAGAAAAACTTATCAGTGTTTTTTCCTATATACTAATATATTCTTAAATATGGCACGCACACTAATTCCTTCCTTCAACCCACTTTTCTTTCAGTCCTAGTGACGTCCCTTTTAATACTTTCCTGGTCTCTGATTCTCTCTCTGTTCTTCAGGTCAGCAGAACATCACAGTTCACCTTGGAAGCGACGTCACTCTGCCTTGTCGAGCTCCCAGCAGCGCCTCCATCAGAGCTGCAGAGTGGAGCAGACCTGACCTGGAGCCAGAATATGTGTTCTTCTACAATAACAAACAGTCAGATATGAGTGATCAGCATCCATCTTTTAAGGACCGTGTGGAGCTGGCAGACAGTCAGATAAAGGATGGTGACCTGTCTTTACTCCTGAAGAACGTGACCAGAAATGATAAAGGAACATACGAGTGCAGGGTTCATCAGAATGGAGGACGTAAGAAGAGAACAGTTATTCAAACCAAACCCATCAGTACCATCCACCTGACTGTTACTGAACCACGTGAGTGTCTCTGTTCTCTATGAACCATATTTTATCATAGATGCTTTTTAAAACATGAATGGAAATAATTTCATACCATTTATTATTGATACCACAGAAGCTCTTATTTCTACTGCATCATGTTAAAGATTGAGAATTATTCTCTTTTCCTGAAACTGTGATGTCTGCAGCATTTGTCCAGCAGCTACAAGCTGACATGAGTTTGTCTGTTGATGTTTGTCATCAGGAACCTGACAGCTGTTTGTTCTCTGCAGGTAACACACCTGGAAACACAGCGAATGGACAACACATGGTTGGACTGTTGGTACGTCTGCAAGTTATGATGATTTTTTATTCGTTGGGATGAACCATAATGAAGATACTTGCACCACTTTGAACACTGTGGCCACAGGTGCCAAACTCAAGCCCTGCAGACCTGTAGGTAATTAGTTTCTTTGCTTGTATGGACACTTCAGTTTCCCGCGATGAGATTGAGTTGAAAAGAAGAGGAGACTGATCTTTGACACCAGAGATGATGGATCGTTCTCCAGAACCAGAACCTGCTCACTGAGCTCAGTAATGTCATCCTCAGCTCTGCAGCCCAGTGGACACGTTTCTGACGCAGCTACTACTACTGGTATCCCATGCTAGCTGCTAGCATTAGCTCTCCGAGGCTAAGTCTTGGACTGTGTAATTGCAGAGGTGAACGTACATTACTCATATTAAAGTTCACCTCTGTGATTCATGTCAGTTACTTGATGTTCTCCAGAGAAATCCAGCTTTTTAGCAGTATTCTGTCTTTATGTACTTTCTGTAAGTACTGTTGCACTAAAATGCCGTCGTACCTTTCAGGACCTGTTGTGGAGAGAGGAAGTGACAGGCACAATCTGTCCTGTGATTGGGTATGATTGACCAATCGGCTTCAAGCTTCAAGGCAGGCTCAGCAGTCTGTGTTTGCAGCTACGTTGTTAGACACTGACGCTGCTTTTCTATTTCATTCATGAAGTCTTATTAGCAGACTGACACATTTTTACTGGAAACCTGTTGGTGACGGCAAGAAACAATGAGCATTAATAACATCTTATATATAATTATTTTCTCTCCATGTGAACACAGGACAAACTGATTTCCATTTTAAAAAATGTCTGTCTGCACACTGTACATTAACTTTTCAATTTTACAAATCTTATTAGTATTATTATATCTATGTGATGAGTATGAATGACGTTTCTGTCTTTTTACTGGACTGATAAGAAAAGTCATCAAACCAAAGCTATGTCTGTGAAGATGTTGAAGCTTGTTTCCTGTGGAGACGTAAACGTTGGTTAAAGGGAGAATCCACAGAAATAAAGTTACTTCAGCCTGATGTTGTTGTCTCATCTTCAACAGACAGATAAAGACCATGAGATGTGGTTGAAAGCTCCTGAAGCTTCAGTCGATCTTTTCATGCAGATCAATCATCTGGAGTTTTGACTGTTTGTCTTCTTCTCTCTGATCAGATACAGCTCAGTGAAATTTAAAATGTTTTTCTTTCTCTGATCTGTGAGCCACAAGAACCAACAGAACAAGAACAGAAACGTGTTGTGTTGATGCCGAAGAGAAACTAGAGCCGGAGTCAGACAGGGAAATTCACCCAGAAAAACCTAAGAGACTAAATTTCACTCTCTTCATGGTGTTTATATAGTTAATTGTTGTCCTTACTTTAAATGGAGCAGTATATTAATAATGAGAATAAACTATGAAAAACTCCTTTAAATACTGAATGAACTGTGTGAACAGCGCTGATGATTTGTATTAACCCTCAGGCATCCCTGTGGACATTTTTGTCCAAATGAGCAATTATTTGCTCTTCATCTGGCTGTCATTTTGTCTGTGTTAATGCATATGTCACAGTTTAATGTAACAAAGTCTCTCTCTTGAAAAAGTTTGGAGTTCAAATTTACATTTTTTACTATTATATTATACTATTGGATCACTGTGTAACAAATTTACTCTTGTATCACCCAGGACAAAAATGTCCGTCTCCTAAAAACTGCTAAAAAAATATAAAAGATCAATATTTTTTTGCCTAAATCTTAAACTCCTCCAGCCCTACTCAAAAATACCAAACACTCAATCATTGTCTGACAATCAGCTACTGATTAAACTGTAAACCTGCACAGTTTAAAAGAGGAGGAGGCCTCAGACATAATCTATCCCTCACTTACAATGCAGATCTTTCGAATGTACGAATGGTGTTTCACAGACGTTCACGCTCTTGCTCAGGTGCTCACATATATGAAAACCACAGGTGACCACCAAGTGCTATGGTCTCCACATGGTTTATAAAGCTGCTACTCCAACCAGTAAGAACTGATGAACGTCAAAAGACTTTAACTTAAAAAACAAGTCCAGCCATGACTGAACAGCAATCTTTGAGACGGTGAAGAGGCATGTTTCCTCAGTGGAAACTGCAAATGTAATTTATTTTTCTTAGGTCAAGCCCTAAAAGATGAAACTACAACAGACGTTATTTTATAAAACAATCGTACAGAAAGTGAAGACAACAGACCACAGCAGCTCATGCTCAGCTTCTCCTTTACTGTCAGTGTTCAGCAGATAAACAGTCAGTTTGACTTTAACTCTGAGTGTGTCGCAGCAGCAGCCTGAAGGAAACATCTGAATCCTAAGATTTCACCAGTTGCTCACACACACACACACACTCGACATGTGACTTTGGCTAATATGAAATGATCATGTCAGCTACTGACAGGGTTGGGGTTAGAAATGATACAGAAACATGACAGATTAATTAACATCTAATCAGCCTCTATGTGACTGATTGATTCTACAGGTTCTGTGAGATTATAGAGACAAAAATCAGCATCTGTCATTTAGCTGTTTGTTTTTCCTGGAGATTCACTGCACAGGACGGATCTTCATGCTGATGCTCTTCAGGGAGTAGTTAGGACCTGTCCAAGAGTGCCACTCCACTCCAACACGAAGGACAGTATCATCAGCCCCCCAGTGATAAACCCCATTAGGGTTCGTTAGGTGACAGGTGTTGTACCAGAACGCCCCCAGGTAACTCTTAGAGCAGTTGGCAGTTGAAGAGTCCTGATCTCTGTCATAGGTGCTGAACATCTGACCGCTGTGAGAAGTCAAGGAGTCTCCTACAGAAACAAAAGTGTATACTTATTACTTCTAGTCATACCAATGGCTTAAAGCCACACCAACATGAATGATTGTACCCAATCCCATCTGATCTCGGAAACCTTGCAGGTTCGGGCTTGGTTAGTACTTGGATGGGAGACTTCCTGGGAATACCAGGTGCTGTAAGCTTTGGGGCGGCATCATCGTGGTGCCAAGAACACTGATACCCAGTAGTAGCGCAGACACAGGTCTAGCAGCTGTTCAAACAACAATTTCTACAAGAAGATCAATGAATGAATATTATTAATACTGTACGAGGACTACGGGATATTCACACTTAGAAACTATGAATGGATCAACAAGTTCAAAGAGTGAGAGAGTTGTTAAGGTGATATCAGGGAAGGGATCTTATGGTAATATGTCACATGAACATTAAAGATGTTTTTGGATTAAAATATCACAATTTTAAAGATAATTATCAACATAAAGCAAATTTAAGATATTATGCAGCAGAACCTGATATGAATCCTACTTCTGAACACTGGTGGCCTTTTTCAATAAAATCTAGATTATTTTGTAGTGTAACGCAATGTTTTTACTATTTAGATAAGTTAAACAGAACAAGGATAATAATTTGGAACACAGTGTATTGAATCACGTCAAATCTAAATCAACATCAGTTTACCCACTTTATTCCTGCACATTGTGGCTGAATAAAAAATCCGCAACTAGAGTGGACATGGTTCTAGTTTTTGAAGGCCAGCTACAACATCAATATACTAAAATGTCAACATGTGTTTCCTCACCTGCTTCTCCATCAATGAATCCAGATACTTTCAGTCTGTATCCATCAGATTCTGGGTTGATGAGGAACGAGGAGTAACGAGCAAACGCTTTGTTTCCACTGAAGTCCTCCATGTCGACCAGCAGCTCGTACTTCTTCCTCAGAGTCAGGTGGAAGAGAATCTCTAGACCTGAACACAAACACATGTAGAAATCGTGTCTGGAGTTTGAGTTGGGTGTTAGTGGACAATACAGAAGATACATAAAGTGCCCGTCTTCGCTGACCAACTGGATTTCTCTGGACCTAAACCCAGCTTGACTCGTCCCTGACTGTCCTCTGTTTTGGTTTCATGTCTCACCGAGCCAGTATTCTCCTGCCGCCTGTCCGAAGCCAAACTTGTAGTGATCCCAGGGTCTGTAGAAGTTCACTGTGCCGTCCATCCTCCTCTGGAACACCTGGATGGGGTTCAGCAAAAATGGGTGCAGATGAGGTTTTAGTTCAAATTGAATCCAGATGGTCAGAGGTCACGACATCAACACTAAGAAGATTTAATTTGAGAAAACATCAGGACCAGAAACCGAAAACATGTTAAAACACCTACCGTCCACCTCCCGTCTAGTGAGTCCATGTCACAGTACACCTGCACACAAACGCCAAACTCATTATGAACATTTATTCATACATGGTTAATGCAATGAAAAGCGTTGAGCTGTCTGAGGTTGAAGCTTCCTTCAGTTGTTTGCTGCGTCGCCTTAAACTCTTACACTGATGATGATTAATATAACTCTGTGCAGGATGTTTATATGTCTGTGACCTGAGTCAGATATGAGTCTCGTGGTCTTAACTTGGTCTTGGTCTGAACCAACATTTATGTAAAGTTAGGAGAAGTTGACGTGTACCTGAACAGCGGACGTTGCTCCAATGGGATAGATGGTGTAAACTCCACTGCGTTGAGTCTTGTCATGATTATAGATGTCACTGCAGTCCACGGGGAGGACGAGGGAAACGCAATGGGTCACCGCTGCAGCCAGGAGGACCAAGACCACTGGTACCAGCTGGAGCAGGGGAGATGTTTCTGTTTAACCAACACTTACCCAATGTGTAGATTAAAGATCTCTGGTCAAATCGTGTGCAGAGACACCGAACCCGTCAGTGAAAAGTTTAAACAGCGCTTTAATACATCGAGTTACAAGCGTACCTTCATTGTCAGATTTCAGCTGAGGCGATGCGATGAAAGTGTGGATGCTCTGACGTCTCTCAGCAGGTTTTATGTGCTAAAGTTTAATACATGACCAAACAGCTGCTGCTCCACTGTGATAAAACACTTCAGTAAACAGATGGAAACTTTTTATATGTCCTTGAACGTGTGTATCGATGGATTGTGTAACATTGTTGGGAACCAAACCTGATGTCCCCTCACACTGAGAGCACTCAGACGTAGTGTTGTTTTTGGTGGCTTGTCTTCATTTTAGAGTTAGTCTAGTCTTTGAGTTTTGAGTCTCTAGTTGAGTTTCAGTCGCATAAGTTGAAATTCAGAGCATTTCCGTCTTATTATAGTCAGAATTACTGTATCTTCTACTTTTTTAGTCTTGTTTTAGTCAATAAAAATTGTATTTTAGTCCCTTTTTTCTTAATGCAATTCTATTTAACCCAGTTAATATAGATAACTAGTAGTATAGACAAAACCAAGATGATCTTTTAGTCCAACCCATTTCACTATTAAAACAAAGTTATTTTATTATTATGTTATTGTTACATTACAAACCTAACAATAGTGTACATCCATACCATTGCTTTGGATAAAACTATTTTGAGACAAAAAAAAGAGTCCTTCACGATGAACGTGTTTCTGAGATGTGTAAATTTTTTTCAGGGAGTGTTGCGCCTAATATCCGCTGCACCGCTTCCACCACTCTCTGCAGAGCTCTGAGAGTCCAGACCAGGAATAGATGAGACAGAAGTGACTGCAGAGGAGAGATGCACAGACCAAATTACAAGTAATTGATCTTTATTTTCTTCATGTATGAAGAACTGTTTATGTCCTTAATGTTTAGGTTGTATATTTATATTTATATATAAGTTGTGCTTTTAATTGTCAAAGTTCTCACGGTGTCTGCTGACAAGAGAGAGAGGGAGAGAGAGAGAGAGAGAGGGAGAGTGCAAATTAAAAACATCATTAATAAGACATCTGTGTGATGCAGGGCCATGATATAATAGAATTATACCATTTTAAAGTAGAAAAAGTCTTATTAAAAGCTTCTTAAAAAGTCGTCTAAGCTAGAAAAACATGGTCTGGCTGCAACTTTGTCATAGAAAAATCACTAAGAGAAAAATGTGACTAAACTATGAATGAATAAGCTCAATTTCATAATATGGAGATGAATGAGACTCATACAGGTGAGTAACATGTTTGGGTGATTGATCAATATGTGACAATTTGTGCAGTAATTGCTGAATATTGTTAATGTATATTGGAATTCACATGCAAATATCAAGCAGTCTGAACATGAGATAAGAAACAAACCTGTTGACACATAAAAAAGTTAACTGATGTTTTAGTCCCGTGCCTTACACGTGTAACATTACTGCCATCTAGTGGTATCACATTTAAATACCACCCAGAATTACAGTATTTATGTTGTAAAGTAGTGTCCAAACTGCACATGTCCACTATTTGTGCCAACATATGTAAAAATGTACAAATGTTA
The DNA here is from genome assembly GCA_032359275.1 of Microctenopoma steveboyesi. NCBI lineage: Eukaryota > Metazoa > Chordata > Actinopteri > Anabantiformes > Anabantidae > Microctenopoma > Microctenopoma steveboyesi. The sequence goes on along the minus strand of JAUMHF010000011.1, from coordinate 15,184,912 downwards.
TATTTTTGTTAGTAATTAATTTATGTTTGAATTTCCAAGCTTCAAAGTGTCTTTCTGTCCAACAAATATCAATTTGTCATTATTAATACTAATAATATTAGTGATATTAGTAATATATATTTATTTGTTGTAATATGAACTGTGAGATAAAACACTGACACTGAATAATGTCTCAGGGGAAAGTTCAAACTTCTGGATTTGCATTGAGGATCTAGTAGAAGGCTGCTGCATGTCCCAGAATGTTTAGTGTTTCTATGATGTTATTTATAATATGTAACGGTCACTGCAACACTAACATTTCTCCTTCTGGACCAATGAAGTATCTGTATTTACCGGTAATGGTGGGTCCTGTTTATGGTTTACATTTTTAAGATATTCATGTTTCAAATACTATATAGAAAAATATAATTGTAGTTTAAAAGAACGAGTCAATCAGCTGGGTTAAAATTTGAAGTTCTCTGTGCCACTATCCACCGCTCATCTGAGGTCGGGTGCTGTAGCCCATCCCAGCTGTGTCCAGGTAAGAGGTGGGGTACAACCTGGACAGATGGCCAACACTTAGACAAACAACCATTCACACTCACATTCACACCAACGGACAATTCAGAGTGATCAACCTACCTGACACGCATGTGTTTGGACGGTGGGAGGAAACCAGAGTATTTTCTAATCTTAAACTTTTTACATTGGGTGCCCCTTAAAAAAAATGTTTGTCTCTGCAAGTACCATCATTATGATCAGAGGTGAACGAGTTACATTCACTTCATCACATACACTGAAGTAACTTGTTGTAGAGTAGTTTTACTGCACCACATGTTTTACTTTTACTTTGTAGTTTTGTGAAGACAAATAGTCCACTACACATCAATCATTCTCAGGTGCACCACTAGAGGGAGCCCCGGACCACAGATTGAGAACCACTGATGATAAAATACTTAATACTAATTAACACTGCCTCAAATCAGCGCATTGACCTACTGAACTTATCTGTTTCTGTGCGGCCTCCTACTCACCTGTGTGACCTTTCAATATGCTGCATATCTCTGCACCGGAGCTGACGGAGGCCAGAGTGTTGAAGCTCTGTCGCTCCATCTACTCCACGCTGCGTGACATTGATTCCCATTTGTCCAGGGAGGAAAAACATGTTAACTTTTATGTTTTGCTCTTTGGGCAGAGGTTGTAAGCTCCACGAACAGAAGTTAAGAGATTAATCAGACAAATATAGACTGTGTAGGGTTTTGTGCCTCGTGTAATTAGACTTCAGATGAAAGTGAGAAATTCAAGCGCATGAGACCAGGACGTTTCCACACTGACTCTGTGCTTGTGTGAGATTTATCTACAGGAAAGACGTTTCTTTTCATTCATCTCAATCTCAGTGTGTTTTCATTTTAAATCTAAATAACTTGAAATAAAAGACATAAACTGATTTGCTTTCCATTGAGTGAAAAAAGTATTTGAACCCTCTAACAAAAAAAGACTTAATACTTGGCAAAACCTTTTTAACATTTCTTGTAATTTGCGACCAAGGTTGCGCACATTTTAGGAGGAATTTTGGTCCTCTCCTCTTTGCAGATCATCTCTAAATCTTCTCTCCCAGATACTTGCTAATGGTTTTGTAGCCCATTCCAGCCTTGTGCAGGTGTACAATTTTCTCTCTGACATCCTTGGACAGCTCTTTGGTCTTTCCCATGTTGGAGAGTTTGGAGTCTGCTTGCTTGTTTGATTCTGTGGACAGGTGTCTTTTAGACAGGTGACTAGTTAAGACATGTCTTTACTTAGGGTGACTAATTGATTAGGAGTGTCTAACTACACTGTAGGAGCCAGAACTCTTAATTGTTGGTAGGGGTTCAAATACTTATTTTACTCAATAAAATGCAAATCTATCTTTTATTTTAATTTATTTTTTCAGTTTTCCTTTTGAAGTCACTGTCAAACACATCCTACGCTCTCCCTTCTTAAAAAGGGAAACCACCACCCCGGCCTGCCATTGCAGGAGAGTTTCAGGGGACTTTCTTGCGCTATGCAGACTATGCAGAGGCATGGGCCCCGCGGCCACTAGGGGTCCCCCAAGCTACCATTTTTAACTGTTGGAAAATGTTTCTTTTATCACAGAAACTGCTGCACCAGCAGCAAATTTAACCAATTTCAGAATTTTTTTCATTATTTCTGGGTGATTTCATTCACATTTTAAAACTCAAATTTTCCCAATTATATTAACTTTGTTTTAATACTTCATTTGTAAGTCACCTTTGCTGCCAATCTTTCCTACAGGTATCTTCACATCATCAAATTTGTCAGTTTTTTAATAAGGTTTGGGCACTTCTGCTCTTTACATAATTGTTATTATTATGTTATTATGTAATAAACCAAATTGTTGAATCTCATAAAACAAAAAATAGAAACAGTGGATCTTGTTTGAATCTTGAATCATGTTTTTAATTTTAGGTTTGGGGCGGCTGTGGAACAGGAGCAATCGCCTGTCACTGGGAAGATTGGTGGTTTGATTCCCCGCCACCTTCAGTCTTATTTGGAAGTGTCCTTGGGCAAGGCACTGAACCCCAAGTTGCCCCCTGTGTGTCAGGTCAGCAGCATAGCAGCTCTGCCTACACCCTCTGTGTATGAGTGTGTGTGAGCTTGTGGTGTGACTGGGAGAATGAGAAGCAGTGTAAGGTCCTTAGAGTACCAATCTAGGTAGAAAAGCGCTATATGAGTGCAGACCATTTACCATTACTATGACGCATTGCAACAGATAATTGAAGGGTTTAAATTTGTTATATCTATTCAAAATAGGGGCCCCCAAAATAATCTTGCATAGGACCCCCAAAGACTCAGATACAGCCCTGCTCTGACACCTTAACAGATATCTTGAGTCCCCCTCCACCTGTCAGACAAACAGGTCACAACAGGTTAAGATGGGAACAGCACTAGATTTGTCGCTAGTTACTCTTTAGAAAATGAGTCCAAAAACTAGTGGCAATACTAGTTTGGGTTAGGGCTGGTGGTTTATGTTGGATCCCTGAATGCAGCAGTGCCTACAGACTGTCCATGTTTTTAGGGAGACGTCTGATACAGTGCAGAATGAGCTCCTTCAGTGTTACACAGACTGTGTATTTTCACGTTAATTTAATATTTTAAAGCAGTGCTAATTAATGGTGCTTTGGCTTAGTAGTGATATGTGGTCAGACTGCTTCTGAAAACTGACACCCCCCCAAAAAATTATTTCACCAGCTGCTTCTGGTTTGGATTCATGTATAAAGATTTTAGAACCTGATTCTGGACAGACATGTATGAAACTACAATGTCAATAGGAGGAAACATACAGCCACAACACATCTATTATGGTTTTCACTTTCATTCTGAGATTTACTGTAAATTTCAGTTTCATTTACAAGAAACCACATGGTCATTAAACCATGTGGCTTCACCCAGCACAATAAAAGGAGGAGTCTGCAGTAGGGGGCTTCATTGACACGTGTTGAGCTGAATGAATAGACTGTATATTCATCCCAGGTTCGTCTTCAGTAACAAGACAAATTTATCAGCGTAGCCATGGGTAGATCTCTCATCTAACGGTGAGTTGCTTTGTTTTGCCTACATTATATACCTGATTGGAGACCTATGCAGAAACATAGCTGCTGTCTGCAGAAGTGAGGCAGGGCTATCGGGGCTTCAATGTTTGACATGCAGCATGTTCAGTCTGCATGTGCAGAAGCAGACAGAGGAAAAACGTTTACTGTATTTGCAAAGTTTTTATTTCTACTGATGGTTATAACTGCTGTTAAGATGTTTAGCTGCTCCTCATTTGATTATCATACATAGTTAATATCACATCACCAGCATCAGAAAATGCAAGTCATACACAGGGTGAGGCAGAAAGTACCACACCTCACTGATAGAGGGCAGTGCTGAGCTCTATTGAGTCGATGGATTTTCATTCAAAACAAGAGATGTTTGTTTCAAACAAGTAAATAAAGAGGTAACTCACGCTTAAAGTAAGGCTGTCAATCGATGAAAAAAAATGTACTACTTATTCGCAAAGTTTTCTGTAATTAATTGTGATTAATCATAACTTCATTAATAGCCTGCCTGCAATTCTTTTTTCAATTTTATATATTTTATAAATATATGAACTAAAGAAAGATGCTTAAATTCAAACAGAATTTAATAGTTTTCTTCAATCTTTTAACACAGTTTCTCTCCTGTGAAATACAACTTAAAAAACCTTCGAGGTCAACAGTGACTCACATTAAAGACATCTTTCTAGTATCTTCTGATAAGAAATAATACTGAACCCAGGCCTAAAGGTTAAAGTGCAAGCAGAATATAAAAAGGCCATTAAAATGAGATTTGAGCTAATTTCTTTTAGAATCCAACAATAACAGACATGTAAACAACAATGTGTAACATCTTTATACCAGCTGAATTTCAAAAGGGTGCACAAAAGTCACTATTTAAAGCACAAACGTTTCACAAATGCTTAAAATGTCCAACAATCTTGCGACATTTTTCCAGAACCCTTTCACTGTGGGCCGTGCAGGGCAGGTGGAAGTAGTCTGGTGGCTGCAGTCATGTTACGAGCACTGTGTCAAGCGTGGTTTACTTGTCCTTGATTTTCCATTTATTTGCAACACTCAGAAAATGTTTAGCACACGCCTCAGCATAGTGTCGCTCTTTAGTTTTACTCACCGTTAGTGCAAACGATTGTAAAGAAGTCCAGTCGTTATCAATAAAATGTGCTGTGAAACCTTTAGTAGTTCTCGTTGTTCACTGAAGTCCAGTGGTCACATGTGAGAGACGCGTCTTACTTGTTGGACCGCTGAGTCCTCTGGTCCTCAGACAAAGTGTGCAGTCTCCACACGATGGTTCCTCTGGAGGGTAGATTATGAGACACATTTCCTGATGCAGCGCGAATGACTTCTCTCACTCCGTCATCTTCTACTATGCTAATTGCTCTGCAGATGTTAGCTAACAACCGAGGAAACGGTTAACCTTCGCGCTGCCGAGGTCCCGTGGACGTGGATTCAGCTGGGTGTTTTGTGATACACCAGAGACGTGTTGCTTCTGTAGTAACTGAAGAAAGCCGTCAGGCAACTTAAAGTAAAACATTTCACCCAAAAGTCGCTCCTTGTCCATGCTAGCGTCTGTTAGACGAAGTAGTATCGCTTCTTCTTCTTCATCTAATCATTTCCTGCAGACCAAACACCAGCATAGCGCAATGCTGCCCCCTCTTCAGAGCTGCTCACGAGTTTAAGGTTTTGGGTCTTAAGTCACAGAAAATCAAAAACTGCATATACTACATCAATTTTTTTAAGGCATTAAACGTTTCACATTAAATAATTAAAGTAAACCGGCTAATTCTGACAGCACTAGCTTAAAGCTCAACCTATGGAAATATAGCTGTTCTATTTTGGGTTTATATAATTGTACATGTGACTCCAGAGATGTCGCTGGCTACGTTACAAGTAGCAGAATAAAGAAGAATTCAGGGGCCTTTTCATTGGTTGTTGTGATGGACTTGAACCCAGATACAATACTGCTATTTTCTGTAAAGTAACAGGACTCAAGCGGAGTCCTGCTTGTTTCATAGTGAAGCACCAATGAGCCACAGTCTGACAAATATTGGTCACTGCGGCATATTAGCCTACCAATTATTTTTCAGCGTGAGAAATGCAATGTGTGGTGGGAGTGCGTGACAAAAGATTGAAAAGAGTGAAGCTTAATCTACTCTTAAGAGTATTATCAAATCCTACAGAGGTTTTAAGACTAATACCTAGTGATTATTTTGTGATTATCCAAAAACATTTGACTTTAAAGTTTGCTAGTTTTGTGTATAAATTGGTCACAAAATGTGATCTGTCACAAATATGAATTTCTAAACTGATAAAACACACTCCTGATCTTTCATGTTCTTTTTGAACACATCCATTAAACACTCACAGTGTTGGTAGAAAAAGTACGTGAAAAATTGTTTTAATAACGTGTTGAAACTTTGATAGCAACAACCTTAAGCACTTTCTTAGTTTGGGGCGAGTCCAAACCGTATTTCTATTCTAACTAACTTTATGTTGCAACTGTATTATAGTAAAACTATTATACTATCCCAGCATACACAACCCTACATATACACACTTAAATATTTGTTTTGGATTGTCTTTGTGTACTTTTATATCAATATAATACTTCCCTTCCTGACAGTTCACATTTCTTTATCACTTCATAGGAAGTGTGGGATAATAGTGTCCACAATGGAGGTAGGAGTTTGTACGTCCACAAAAGATAAATAAAATAACATTTTAGGTAATGTGTTGGGATAATGAGTTTATAATCAATTTCATCTCATTTTAGAAGGAATGGACTGATGAAGATTCATTTGTTGAACTTTACTGTGAGGTTGTAGATGACCCCCCATCAACACCAAGCAGTGACTGCAATGTTGACTGTCAACAAACTGATGCCAATGACACAGGTCAGTTTTTTACTTTGTAAGTAGATCTTACTAAGTAACATCACTCTTGTCATCAGCATTCTTACTGTTGTTATTTTCACAGTGAGGAGGAGAGTCTATAATCTCAGCGGCGAGTTTGTGTCTTTGCATGTGGACTCTCCAGTTGGTGAAATAGAGAACTACATTGTAACTAGTTGCAGTGAGGGACAAATTAAGCCAAAGACAATGGATCTAAGACCAGAGGAGGAAACACTGACGAATGAAACACCTGCAGGCACAAGTAAGTAAAAGTAAAATCAGTCGAAACGTACGGCAGTGTGTCAGATAGTGCTTCTCATATTGCAAATGTCATATCTCATATTGCTGATGAATACAGAAAGATACATTTAAAATAGGAATAGTCTGGATCTGTGCAAACTAGGGCTGCAACGATTCCTTGAGTTATTCAAATAACTCCATTATAAAAAAAAAGTTGAGGCATTTTTTCTAGAGCTGTACATCTGATATTCAGCAAATGAAACCCTCTACTTCTATAACTTTAGTTATAGAAGTATAACTAAAGTTATTACATATTTCTACCGTCAAAAGAATTCTGTATCTAGAACTGTTTGTGCGTTTGGAAACATCACGGAAACAAAGGATCCATATGAACATTTACACAGTGAGTTGTTTAGTGCATTTCTGCAGATATTACGTATGTAGCGGCCTGCTAGCTCAATGGGTTAAGCGTCAGACTGGGAAGCAGAAGGTCGTAGGTTCAAATCACAGTCTGACTCCTAATCCATCTCCTACCAGGTGTGTCCCTGAGCCAGACACCCAGCGCTAGCTCCTTGTTAGTCGCTTTAGATAAAAGCATCTACCAAGCAAAGTAAAGTAAAGTATTACAGGCGCTAACGACACAGATTCACGACTGTAAGTTATTGTGAAGTTTTCCACATGCTGTGCTCAGGTGCTGCATCAGGAAATATATTAACACACAATAAAAAAAATGGTATCAATACTAAGTAGTGGAGTAGAAAAAAAAAAGAACGTTGGCTAACGCGTTTCAAACCAGAAAGTGGTGAATGTAGGTTTGACACTGAGGAAACAGAACAGGGCTAATCCCGCGAATGGTTTAAAACCAACCCCACCCCCCCCACCACAGCAAACCTAAGGGAAACACTGTTTATATCAGATTGCTAACTAATTTAAACCCTAGCCAGTTATAACTCATCGTATATGTGATTATTGGTTTATCAAGGTTTATAAATACCAGCATGGCTAAAGCCACACATCTAGATGTATTTCAGTCTACAAAAAAACACATGCAGATCAGATGTTTTAACAGACAAAGATATTATCATAATAATGATAAAAACTTTATTGCTCCCTTGGGGAAATTGTTGCTAGACCTGTGTCTGCACTACTACGGGGTATCAGTGTCTTGTCCATAGACGCCACAACATTTTGTGGAGCTTTGTGGAGACGGATAATCGAACTGCTGACCCTAAGCTATCATGTCGCCCCTGAACGTTTGTGAACATATTTGTGAACACATGATCATTATGTTAACAGAAAATGTAATCGGGTTGCAGTTGTATACGAACAGCTGGTCACAAATAGTCATGATTTTAATACGTTTTTTCCCTTATGTCCACAGAGACACAACTCCAGAATTTATTGGAGGATCTGGGGTTGGAGCAGTACCACAGCCAAAAGCTGTCCCTGAGCACAGTACTTCAGATTGATGAGA
>JAUMHF010000011.1:15138088-15150928 GCA_032359275.1 Microctenopoma steveboyesi | reverse complement strand
CCTGATGACGGCTGACTGCTTGTGGTGGCAGCGTTGGATCCAAGCGACGGTGGAGAGGACAAGCGCGCTGGCGAGCATCGCAGCGCCACTAAGGAAGAAGATGGCCATGTAACTTTCTGTGATGTCAACGAGCCAGCCTGGAGACAAGAGAAAAAGAGTTTTAGACCACAGAGTGGGGACAGAAACGCTCGTTAGAAATGAACCAGCCAAAGGTGATCAATGTACAACGCAGCTGTAGATGAACATTGTTTCATGATTCGGCAGCAAATCGTGGTAAATGTTTCTCACCTCCAACGGGCGGGCTAATGAGGTATGGGATGGCGTGGAGAAAGTAGACTACACCTAGCGCTGAGGAGAGGTACGGAGTCCCCACCGCATCCGACGTCACCACGGGGATCAGGGCGACATAGGCACCGTCAAAGTAACCATAGAGAACAGCGAAGGGAACAAGGAGTGCAAAGGAATGGAGCAGTGGCGTGAAGAGACAGCAGAGACCATCCATCCCCACCGAGAAGATGTAGCATGCCAGGCGGTACGGCTTCAAACACCTGAAACAGAGAAAAACACGTTTACATTTCGAATGCCAAGAAGACCTTTAACAAGAATAGGAGGCTGGGAACAGAGCATTAGAGTTGGAGCTAATGGTTCCGTCTATTAGGAACTGGGCGAATACTTTTAGGACATGCTGACTAGTCTTGGCATCTATGAATTTCATGTCTTGGGACTTTCAGAAAACCAGAGTACCTGATCCAAAGGGTCATTTTATTTTATACCTCTAAGTTGTTTCTGCCTCTGCATTTAACAATAATTGACAGTTTTATCAGCAGCAGCAAGTTTTGTACTATTTTGGAACGCGTAACACTGAAGGTCAAGGTCAAGACAAAGCCCGTACAGCTCAGTCACACTAACAATCAGCTCAGCGTCATACCTCCGGTCGGTCAGCCAGCCGAAGGTGATGTTCCCCACAATGTCAGTGATGCCTAGGATGGACATGAGAAAGGCCGCTTGCTGGTGGCTGACCGTGACGCTCAGAGCGTACGGAACCAGGTAGACGAAGGGAAGGCTGCAGCCACTGGCCAGGAACAGGAAGGATACGGCGAGGCCCAGGAAGTCTGGCAGCAGCAGGAAACGGTACTCCTTACTGGACAGAAAGTAAGGGCTGAGGCAACGTCTCTTCTGAAGAGGAGGGGTGGTGTTTCCTGGCAGCTGGGGCGCAGTAGGTGATGGCAGATGTCCTGATTCTAAAAGTCTGTCTTCGGATTCTTTAGAGAGTTTTACTGCAATGTCACCTTCCTGCGACAAGATACCTGCATGAGAAGATAGAGTGGAGACGATGGCGTGAACTCTGAGTTGTTTTCTTGTCACCAAACCATCATGTTCTGGTGTTTTCTCATATTTATGGGCAACAGACAGTAGCCATTGTGTTGAAAAGTGTAGCACTAGCTGCCACATGTACAACTTCTCACCATGTTTCTACTCCTGGGATGACTCCCCCTCCTCCTCCATCCCCTCATTCTCCAGCAGTGTAATTGGTCGGAGCAGAGCCCCACACACGCAGAGGTTTCCGACAACAGCACTGAGGACCAGCAGGGCCCCTCTCCAAGAGTACAACTCAATGAGCTCCTGCACAGCTGGGGCCAACACAAAAGTCCCGATCCCGCTGCCGGACATGGCGATACCGTACGCCAACGCCTTCCTCTGCTGGAAGTAACAGCCAACCATTGCAATGGCTGGGGTGTAACAGAGAGCAAAACCCAGTCCTGGACACAACAACATTTTTGGAAAATGAAAAAATTCAGAAATATCCATCTGAATAATCTGAAATATTTTAAAATGACAAAACATTGGAGAAAAGTTATAAGAATCAGCAGATATGTTTTAAAAACAGAGACAACGTTTCTACAGAGACATTTCTGGACAGGGATGCAGGGACAACCAAAACTAATGGAAAGTGTGGAACCTGTGAGGATCCCCATGCTGAAATAGAGAAACTCCAGGCTAGTGGCGAAAGAGCTGAGGAGGAGGCCACAGGAGGACAGGAGTCCACCCAACATCACAGCCACCCGGCACGACCAGCGATTCCCGACCAGACTGCCAAGAGGAGCTTCAGGAAAACACAGCAAAGTCCGTTCAGAGATCAGACAGCACCCGCTACAGGCTGCAGTGTTCGTAACACCTCGTTGAGCCAAATGTGACGGAATCTCTACAAATCTGAGGTGGCAAAACCTTTTCATTCAATGAATCAAAAGATTTTTATGGTTTACATTTGTCCTTTATAGGTGTGGAGGCAGATGTCACATGTCCTGATGACGTCCTCTACATGTCACCATTGAAATTAAAAAGTAGTGGTCCTAAACATGGATCCTTGGGAAACACCATAAGATGTTTTAGTTTTTTTATATTGGTGTAGAATTTTGTTCAGTCAGTATCATCACTACAGATATTATTTGCGAGTGACCAACAGTAGCTGGTAAAGTGACTGTAGTGTAGTTTTACTGGAACTACTGACCACAGAGCATGGTGGTGCAGTCCACCAAGCTGTGGATCCAGGCTGTCGCAGAGTAGTCGGCTTCAAAATGAGCCTGAAACTCCATGAAGAAGATGGAGATGCACCTTGAGACACATAAAGGAGGTAATGTACTCATCATTTGATTATACATTCACAAACAGAAAACCCAGCCTGCTGTTAATGGTCTGCTTCAGCTGAGAGAGAACAGTCAGCAGATCACAGGACGTGTGCACGCGATACACAATGAGATAACCGCGCTACACAGGTTCGACTGGTCTCGTAGAGGTGTTTAGGTGGTAAAAACAGACTGGTATGTGCGATGTGTCTTTGAGGTACCGTGCAGTCTGTTTCTGGCACGACCACATGTTAATGTGTGTTACACACAGTTTACTGTTATGTAATGTGTAACCGCTGCATGCGAAGGCAAACAGCTTGTTTGTGCTCTGGACTTTGGGGTAAATACCCTTCTGTTGTGCAACTTGTTTGACTCTCACATTTTACAGGTGAATTAGCCTAATGAATGTGTTTTCATTCCTAAATCTTTAACCTCACCTAACTTGACATGCATTCCTAGTTTTTACCAAAGAGGGAGACATGAGGACAACATCGAGGTGATCAACAAGCATCAACAACAGCAGTAAGAACAGTGTCCTGGGCACTCTAACCCTTTGTTGTCTTTGGTCCTAGAGACATAAAAAACTAGTCCAGATGAACAGAATCCACTTTCTTTATTGAGAATACACCGAGGTGTCTGTGAATCTTTCTACTGAAAACTCTGATAAGAATCAAAGATAAATGAAGCGTAGAGGTGGTGATGATGCGACATTTAGGAAGCACAGGAACAATTAGTGAGTACCACAAATTCCTTGTGTCATTGGTAACTAGGTCAGAGCGAGACTCGTGTGGTGATGATGAGAATGTATATTTTACTGCCGACATTAAAACGATGCACTGACACATCAGTGCAGCGTAACATGCTGTCCTCTGAAGTGTGGCAGCGTCCACACCCTGCCCATGTAAAAGGAGTGTGTGCTGTCAGTTAGGCGACTGACAACATGCCCACTAAAACATTTGAAACCTGTCCAAACTCGTCTCAGCTCAAGCTAATGCACAGAGACAGTCCTCGTCAGCTGATCTGTCTACAGAAACATTTGAATTCAGATGATGTGAGGATGTGTGCAGCTTCCACAGCAGCAAGCGGACCACATCATCGTGAACAGGAGTCAGTCACTGCATTGTTCTACGAGTGTGTTTGGCTTCTGCTAAATTGCTGCTAGCAAAAGGAAAGAAGTAGCTGGTAAATGGCCTGAATGTCACTGTGCTGGCCAATATATCTGCAATGTATTTGTAGTAATCTAATTTAATCTAATCCTCACAGCGAGTTGACTGCACATTCATGTTCCTTGTAAAGATTTATCTGTATGCTGATGAGCAGGAGCGAGTCCACGAAAACTCACCCCTGTCACTAGAGTAGAGTGACAGAGCACAGTATTTGCATGAGTAGTGAAATAACTCGTTTGTGTACAGCACACACACCCCCACCCCCCACCCGCCGGTGGTGCAGTACACTTTGCAGTTCTTGGCGACAGAGAAAGACTGTTATCTCTTTTCTAGCTTGGGCTGCAGGTTTTCTGTAGACGTAACTATGACTGCACAACTGTCTTCTTCCTGCAGAACTGAAAATCACTTACTTCACCTCTATACTGAGTTTGGTCCCTGGACACAGCGATGGCCTGCTGGGTTCTGGGCTCTGATTGGGTAACCCGGAGACACTGTCAGCAGAACATGTGCCGTGTGATGTAACGGACAGAAACTGGTGTTTGCTCAGGTGTCAGAGTCTCAAACTGGGACCTTCAGAGGTTCGTTTAATGTATCACTCACACGCTGTAGGAGGTGACCAAGTTCGTTAGGTTATTTCTGGAGGTTTGTTTGTTTGTGCAAACTGTCCCTTTACAGGAGACACTGAAAATTCTGAGACGTCCCAACATCAGCAGTTTGGTTTATGTAACCTTTCCTCGCATGCCTGTAACGAGGTCAAAGTTAGTCTCTGAGCAGGTCACATGGTTTCTGCATTTACCTGTTTAATTAAGGATGATTTAACACAGCTCCGACATTTCAGACTAATAAGAAACCAGCGTGCGCCCAGTGGCCTGTTGAGGCGAGGAGTTAGCTTAGCACGAAGCCTGACTCTGTCTGAATGCAGCTAACCCGTCGACCTGCTGGAACCTGCGCATTTGTCGTTGGAGACACACTCAGAACCCAGTGGATTGTTTCATAGTCTGTGGGGGACAGACACAGAAAGACCTGGTCCTTTATGCTAAGCTAACTAGCAGCAGGCTGCGTGCCGCGCCGTTCCAGACGTTCCCAGGAATCTCTCAGACAGAAGGACAGAGTGGACCAACCCAACTACATCCTGCTTCCTAATAACCCACAGAGACCCACGGTAGAGAAGAACCAGCGGAACCCAACAGTTTCTCTCTGGCTAATGAGCTGATAAAACTTAAACTTTTTTTTTTTCTTTATTTGTCACATACATCATTATACAGTGTACAACACGCAGTGAAATTTGTTCTCTGCATTTGACCCATCTCCCCTTGGGGGGGGAGTGAGCAGCCACAGGGAGGCGCTCGGGGAGCTAGCGCTGGGTGTCTCGCTCAGGGACACACCTGGTATGTGGGGGATAGGCTGGGTGCCCATCTGGGTGCCTCAGCTGGGGATCGAACCCGGGGCCTTAACCACTCTGCTACCAGGCCGCCCCTGATAATTAGAGTCAGCTGGACGCTGGTCACGAGCTCGTTACAAAGAAACGTTTTATTCTATTTGAACATTTGTGAAACCAGATGATTGAATAGACCAAACCCTGAAGCACGAGCTCGCTCTGCGCGGCGGGACGTTGACTGAGTGTGATGACAGCTCGGTTGGGGTGGAGCAGTAAACATGTTGGTGTGTCCACACCAACATGTTTAAACCACCACGCTGCGTCACACATGACTCATAAGAGAAGATGTCGTCCTGCGGGTTTGGATCTGAGCTGGTTACGCACTGACCTACTTTGTGTCAAAAAACACACAACTGGAGGAACATTGTGTCCTGCCGTGTTATTTGTGCTGCTCCGTATTTAAAAGCTGTTTAGGGAAAAGGGACTGAGGTGGATCTGAACCACATCGTGTTCACCAGTGTCTCATGTAATCCATCTGGATCTTCCTGTTCACAGAGTCGAACACAATGTTCCCGCTGACGCCCTGAAAACATTCACTGAGGAAATGACGATCCTGATTATAAGTTATTGATCGGTTTGTTGAACAGCTGCCAGTCCGAACATGTCGGTGATACACCTGGACATGTCGCCTCGTGTCTGTCTTGATCTGGACTGATGTCTCTGGTTTCACTTTCATTTCTTAATTCAAAAGAAAAAAACTCTCGTGCATCAAAGTAACAGAAAGAATCCAGGTTTATATTGTAAATACACCTGTCCCATCTGAAACGGTCCAGTCCTGCAGGTCCGTCCTACTCTGTGTGTGTGTGTGTGTGTCTGTCTGTCTGTCTGTCTGTGTGTGTGTGTGTGTGTGTGTGTGTCTGTGTCTGTGTGTGTGTGTGTGTGTGTGTGCGTGCGTGCGTGCGTGCGTGCGTGTGTGTGTGCGTGGTGTGCGTGTGTGCGTGCGTGCGTGTGTGTGTGTGTGCGTGGTGTGCATGTGTTACCTGGTCACTGCTCGTGTGCAGACCGTCACCATGAAGCAGCAGCCAACAATTACCCAGCCCCACCCACCATCAGGAGGAGACTTCAGCTTCACGGCAGCCATCGCTGCAGCTGCAGACCAAGCGGATCCTCCAGGCCGGTCTCTGGTCCTCGTGCGGGTCCTGGTCTGGTGATCTGGTCCCAGGAATGAAGGCAGTTACTGAATGATCATGAAGAGTAGACGTTTATCTGACCTAGTGTCTCTGCAGGTTGTGCCTAAAAAGCTCCTCGAGTCAATGAGTCACCAGTCGAACGTCAATCATTGACCTGCTGCTCTGCAGGCGATGACACATTAACCCAGCGCCCCAAACTCACCGAGCCTGTCTGACCCACCTCAAAACTGAGCAACATGAGCAACAGCAGGGCGGGGTGTGCCGCGGAGAGGAGAGACCTGTGTCAGGTGTCAGGTGTCAGAGAGGAAGCCTGCTCACACAGACGTCTAACAGGACACTATTTCTGTCCCACTGCCCCAGTGTTTGTTTATTTATGTCTCACGACGTGTTTACTGCCGGAGACACCAAGACCAGGACCCCTACCAGGACTGGGCCCCACTCTTTGGATCAGCACGGTGTTCAGACCAGACTTAAGCTGTATGTGGAGCTGGTGTGAACCCGGTCAACACCGAGACCCGAGTCTGTTGAAGTCACCGTCTGGTGATGAACTCAGCAACCGATCCACTGTGTGAGGTCCTGACAGATTCTGATCCGGATCTGAAAGCTTAACTCGTGAATCCTCCCGTCGTCACATATTCGACACTTTTCCTGTTCTTCCTCCTCTAAACCCCCCCCCCCCCCCCCCTGGTTCTCCAAGATCCAGATGAACTGGAGGAGAATTAACAGGATGAATCAGATAAACCCGCGAGGGACTGGGACCAGGTCCAGGTTTCACAGAGCTAAGCTCCTGTCCCAGTGTCTCCCCCTGCTGGATTGGACCTGGCCTGGTGCTGGTTTCTTCTTCACTTTTTTCATGAGTCACAAAGTTTTTAAACTTCAGGAAACTGGAGCCGGATCGAGGTTCTGATGTTTAACCCAGTAAAACCGGAACCACGAGGAAACTAAACAAACTGTGGTTCTGCTGGGTCCAGCTCGAATCAGTCTACAGTCACCGTGACGACAGGACCACAGACCTGTTTTAATCCAGATGTTGATCTAACATCTGCTTAAACACTGAAGACACCTGAACTCACCTGGACACATGTGTGTCCCGGACTGTTCCTGACTGATTCGGGACCATCTGACCCAGAAACAGTCAGAGACATCGTTTCATTATTCCCCGTTATCTTCGATCACTCATTGATTTCTTACCGCGCAGCTGCAGACGCGCCGAACTTTGTTTTTTCTTAACGAATCTTTGAAACCGGGACCGGGTCCAGGGACCGGAGCACCGGGACCATCTGCAGCTTCTCCCTCAGCCGCCGATCAATCAGTGACATCAATTATTGATCCGTTAATCGGTAACCGGCGGCATCACGCGCTCCGTCGGAGAAACACGAGGCTCGACCCGCGTGGAGCTCTCTACTCCCCCCTCTCCCCCTCCCCTTTGTTTTTCAGTCCGTCTGCGGCCCCCTCCCTCCCTCCTCACGTTAACACTGGAAACACTACACCCCACATTCTTCTCTCAAGTTCAAGTCTCGCTCACAGATGAAGCATCATGCTGCTGCACTGAGAAGTGTCTGGTCCAGAACCGGCTTCACGCGATGAACCAGAGACTTTTAGTATGTTCTTTCTCCTTTCTTCTACCTGTTTCATATAATTCAGCCTAAACTGTGAACATGGACCAAACGGGCCCAGAGGTTCCTCCAGTAGTACATGTACAGGAGTAGTAATACATGTACAGGAGTAGTAGTACATGTACAGGAGTACTGCACTAATACTAAAATCACAAGATCACAAACTCTCTTGTAGACTTCAGACTGTGTGTATACCTCCCCAGCACCTGTAGCTCCTGTCCCTGTTCAGATGGAGCTAATAACTTAAAAGCTTGATTACTGCCCCATGGCACTCACACCCATCACCAGAAAGTGCTTCGAGAGGCTGGTACTGAGGCACATGAGAACACTCCCACACAACCTTGACCCGCTACAGTTTGTTGAGCGTGCAAACCGCTCCACAGATAGTGCCGTCTCCTCTGCTCTTCACCTGACCCGCTCACGTCACGGGGCTGTCCTCTGGAAACAGCTGAACGTGAGCTGGACTTCCTTGTTTCTGTATCTGTGGGTTTGATGATGCTGAAATCTCGTTTGTAGTGAAACTCTCAGGGACCCTTCAAAATTAGTATACACTTAGGACCTTCGGATCAAAAATTAACAAGTCAAAAAGTATTACACATTATTACATTTTACCTTCACGTCTTATTTTGTTCGTCTACATCAGAACTAACATTTAATATCAAATGTTGTTATAGTTTTTTAGTTCAACCCCGCTAAGCCAGGTTCATGTCACATTTATGTATGAAAAAATCATATAACATGAAGCCAATGTAAATGTTCCCCTACGTTTTTTACAGTAAACAACATTTTCCCAAAAAGAATATTTAACCTAATAATTAATATATAAAGAAACAAAAATGTGTGTGATTCCATTTAAAGTAGACAGGCGCTGCAGATCGTTTATGAATGGTCTTTGCAAACTGCACCGCCACAGCAGGTGCACAAAAACTACACATGAAAGAGAAACAATACCATTGTCCATGTTCCAGGTCGTTCCACATATCGTCGGTGATATTCATACACAAACACACACATTTTGGAACTCAAAAACATACTGGCACACACAGTCTCAGTCTTGTCAGTGTTAAACAGAAGGAATAGGGAGGTGGAAGATTGACAGTGCAGTATGGAGATAATTACCTTTATGCCAAAAGTGTTTAAATGGCGAAAAGTACAAATTATAAAATTAGGGGGACCAGTCCACGCGAAGACCCAGATAATCCAGAATGCATGTATTATGCTTTTATGGCAATGGAATCAAAAAATACATTTTCGATGAGTTTATGGGATAATTTTTGATCCGAAGGTCCAAAACGTGACAATTCTTGATAAACAATTGAGTTGGAAACAGCAAGATCAAGTAAAAATACACCACATGGGAAAAATTCATGCTGACAGAAGTAACTAAAAAAGAGAAGCTCAGCTGTGCAAAAATGATCTGAAAGTCCCCATAGTGCTAATCAAAGTGACAAAGGAAAACTTTCAAGGATTTACGTACCTCAATTTATCAACATGCAGCACCCTCTCTTAAAAGTAACTTTATAGGTTTTTTAAGGTGGTTGGTTTCCATATTTCAGAAAGGGGGGCCGTATGTTGGCTTCCGTTACTGCAGTGTGAGAGTTTTATTAGCTGCTGCTCTGTGATCTTACAGAGGTCAGTGACCCCTCGGCTGGTTTGTCGACTGTGTAACATTTTTCTTCTGTTCTTCTTTAAAGTTTGCCAACATGGACATTTGGCAGAAATGGTGAGTTTTAACTGAATGTGGATCTTTGTAGGGGTCACTTGTCAGTTCCTCTGTTGGACTATGGAGGGCCTGTTGGCGATCTGAGGGTCAGGAGGGATGTTTGGAGTAAATAGGTGGTCATGGTGGTGTCAAGCTAGTTCATACATGAGAAGCTTAAGGAATGAACTGCGCGGAGAAGGTGGGTTCATGGTGCTCACACTGTACTGATGTCACTGATGATGGATTCACTGACACTGTGACCTCCTGACACCTGCAGGTTTGTGTTTCAAGCTGTTCTACGTGGACCCGGACCGGACCTCTGGAATGGTGGAGAAAGGGCAGAAGCTCGGAACCATGCTGCCCGGAATCACCTCGCACATCCACGTGTCTTCATGTGTTTCTTCAGTCACGGAGAACGGTGATGCAACACAACCAGCCTGGACAGAGCACAGCTGCAGTTTGACTCCAACATAAACACAGTCATTCTGAATCTGATGATGTCGATTTGAGGTCAGTTTAGAATAAAAATACAGGTACTGCATTAACATTTCTACCCTCTCTTAAGCCATTGTCTGTGTTCCTCTCACAGTAAAAAAACCTTTTCCTCCATCATCTCAGATTAGTTTCTTCCATTCAGATGTAATATAAAATATTGAGCCAGCAGATGGCGCTGTTTGAGTCCAATACAGTTGCTTCATAGAAATAGAAATACGTTCACAGAATCGCAACATTATTTAAAGCTAATTTATGAATCACATTAAAAGAGGTTACACTGAATTTATATTTGAGTTGACTCAATAATTAATTACTTGGTTTCTCCGGGAACCTTTACAAGGGTGCTCAGTAAATAGAAAGTCTAATGTTCACTCACCTGTTTTCAGTGTAGCGTTGTCAGACTCTGCTTGTCTGAGAGTTCTTCTATAGGTGTAACTGGAGGACTGGTTATAATTATCTGGTCATTATAATATTTGTATGTAGAAATTACAATTATGATATTATGGAACTGGACCTGCTCCCAAAACAACATCTGATTGAATCTCATACTGTTTAATGAATATGTACTTGTGGAGTAGATTGGTTTTGATGCCTCTCCTTATAATCCACCAATAGGAAAGGAGGACCGCTTCTGAAGAGTTTTCCCACTGACATTTTTCCTTTTTAAATGCTGTTGTCTCTAAAACTTTACGTGATTCTGATTTTAAGTTTAACTAAATGCAGGAATACTGTTCGTATGACCTGAAAGTCTGAGAGTCTCCACAGAGCTTTCAGCTCAAAGACACATGGAGAGTCACAAATGGAGAGTGGAGGCACTTGGTGGTAGGACCGATACCGCAGTTTGTATTTACAGCTATTTCTCCACAGGTTTGTAGAATCATGTACAGGTCTGAGAAAATTGAAACTTTCAGTCACGTTAACCGTTGATAGTGTGCGTGTGTGTAGGTGTTTACAACATCCACCACCTGACGAACCCGAGGAAGTTCGACTTTGCTCGTTACTCTTCGTTTTCTGTGGGTGGAGATACACACTGAAAGTGATGGAGCAGCTGAGTGATGGACAGGAGACGCTGAAGAAGAAATGTGTTCGTAAGGACTGGAACAGAGAAGACGTGGTGGACTATGATATAAGTTATTACTTTAAACAAAATGTTCGTAACTGTGAATCTGTCCAAAAAAGGTGCTGCTGCAACCAAACACACTACACTCAACTTCCTGATGGATCAGACATTCATTTAGTGTCCCGGTGCAACTAATGCTGTGTTTACAGACAAAGGCAAAATTTATGTGTGTATCAAATATCTTGTAAAAGAAACAGGTGTGTTGTAGAAACACACCTTCTTATCAGCACTTATACGAGTGTTTGTCTTTCACTCCAACGTCTGGCACCTTCCTGTTCAGAGTCACTGTCTTCGTCATGTAACAGTGAAGTCATTTGAAATCTCAGAGATGATGTCAGATTCATTGTTTCTCTGCAGGTGTTATCCTCAGTCGTCAGACGCTCTCTGGATGCTCTGGATCACGTTGGTAAAATAAACCTCAGAATCTAGCTGCCTCCTGGGCTCCGAGCTCCAGATCTAAACCCACAAGCTGAGGATGTGTGATCTTTCCAGAGAGCACGAGTTTATTGTTCCACTGAAAAGAAGCTGCTTTGTTTGAACAGGATCTACCTGTCACTCATTAATTAAGATGAGGATTTTAAAGAATCTGTGTTCCTGGATTCTGATGTGGAGCCCTGTTCTCTGGAAGTGCTGTATCATTGAAAGTGTCCGCTTTGCTGTGACGTGTCTCTGCAGATATAACAGGTGAAGCTGGGAGAGTTTATCAGACTGACGGAGAAGCAGCAGTTCGTCTCTGTGAAGACACTAAGTCTCTTGGGGTCCAGCTCAGGTGAGTCCACACAGGTGACCTTTGGAGACCGAACCTGTGTTTCGTCCACCTCTTCAGTGTCTTATCATTATTTTACATGCTTTGATATGTGTTCCATTTTCTCATTGCTTCTCAGTTCACTGTGTTTCAGACACACATCAGGAGTCTGATCTCACCATGAAGGTACGTCTGTCTGCCAACTGTCAGGAAACTCAAACGTCTCGTTTAAAGTTCATCATCACCTGCTGTTAAGTGGTCCCACTGCTGAACCAATGATTCAATATCAGAGACTCAGAGTTGCTGTTGACATGTTTAATTGTTTTTGTTGGAGAAGACGCTGGTTTAGATTTTCTTTTAGGTAATCCTGTCAGAATGATCCCAACTCTTTCTGCCCCAAGTCATTTATCTCCAGTTACTTAACCGTGGCTTTACTTGTGTCATGTTCCCAAACTAAACCAGAAATCAACATCGTGACAAGCTGTGTAAAACTGACTCAGTAAACCTCCTTCTCCTCTAGCACATACCTGTCATCATTCTCATCCTGGTTCCGGTGTTGACCTGCTGCCAGGAGGTCCCTAAACCAGTGGACTGCAATCAGATCCACCAACAAAACAAGGACCTTCACAGTGGAGTGTTTACCATCTATCCTCTTGGGGACAGGTCTGCTGTGCAGGTACCTTTCATCCAGTCCTGGAGACCATTTTATAATTAGAAGATGAAGATGTTGGTTCAAATATGAGACCATGTGAAGGCAGTCAGATCATCTCTGACAGAAACACAGTTAGAGTTTTAGTATCAGCT